>JASANA010004255.1:0-35082 GCA_030248095.1 Ptycholaimellus sp. GST1_10
CAGGATGAGGGGCACTGAGGGTGAGAGGGGTAGACAGGAGGAGGGAGAGAAATGAGGCGGCTGCGGTAGGGCAGAGAGGGACCCCAAGCCTGTCAATTAATCTTGCAAGGGGGGGGGTCAACAAGTGGAAGAATTTTTGCCACTTTCCAGTAGCTATGTGGATTTATCGGCACTCCAAAGAGATATACAAATGATAAGCATACAGCAAAGGCTCTCAATAGCGAAAAATGTAGCCGGCACACAAAAGCGGAGATGAACTAATGCCCAGAAAATGCAAAAAAAAGAATTTCAGCCAGATCTCATCAGTTCAATTTCAGCCAGGACTCAACAGTTTGATAAGTGAAATTTTCAGCCAGCACTCAAAGGAGCTATACATGAGAGGATATGATAAGAGGAGGGACTCTAGAGGCTTAGGAGTGGCGGGATGAGCACCGAGAGGAGCAGCGGCCCTGCCCAGCGGAGCTCGCATGGGACTCGGGGCGGGAGGGCCCATCCATGTCCTCCTCCTCCTGACAAACTCCCTCCTTTAACCCCTCTGGCCACCCCATGAGAGAGGCTGGAGTACCTGGCGGCTGTTGCGGGAGGCGGGACGGGAGACGCCGCGGGAGGCGGGGCGAGAGATGGCCTGGGAGACGGGGCGGGAGACGTGGCTGCCCTCCTCCTCCTCCCCCTCCAGCGGCGGCATCTCCCCGAACTCCAAGCAGGCCCCCCTCATTTCAGCCCCTGAGCAATGCAGACTGAAAGGAACCTGCGCTCTGAGGCGGATCTCCTCCAGGTCTGCCGTCTCGATGTTGTCCCCCTGGGCCCTCGTGAGCACTCCTGCCTCCACCATCCCGTCCACCATCTTCAATCCCCCTCAGCCTTTTAGAGCCCCCAATAGAGGGAGGGGTGAGTGAAAGAGGAACCTGGGTGGCGATGTGGTCGAAGCTGTTGAAGCTGTCCCCGATGGAGGCGCTCGTCTGCTGGAGGGCGGAGGTGGCGCGCTGGAGCTCTGCGTAGACCCAAAGGAGCTCACTGCGGAGGCGCCCTATGGAACCGGAGCCGCCCGGTGCCCCATCCTCCAGCCGGCCCACCTCCTGCTCCAGGAACTCGACGCGCCGGTTCAGGCGCCCCACCTCGTCCTGCAGCTGGCTCTCCTGGGTCTCGGCTCTCTCCATCCGCTTCGCTGCCAGGGCTCTCTGGCGCTCCACTCGGGCAAGGCGGGCCTCGGCCTCCTCCTTCTTCACCTTGGCCTCGTCTCGCTCCTATCAACAGCCCCAAAATGGGCCCTTTTAGGGAGGATTGGATTGTATAAGGACAGAAAGCCAACGTAGGACCTTAGAGAGCTTAGGAAGGGCTGAGAGGATGAGAGAGACCTTGTTGCTGATGGTGATCCATCCGTTGCGGGCGAAGTTCTCCTTGGTGCGGAAGCTGCGCTCCCGGTGAATGGTGGCCCAGGACTCTGCCACCTCCTTCTCCATCCCTCGCGGGCCCGGACTCCGCAACCGCCAAGGCCTCCCTGCAGCTCACCCACCTCCGCCCCGCTCCGCGTCCAGGCGCTCCCCCACTCTCCCGGTTGCGCTCCTCAGCCTCCTTCATCGTGTGGCCCATCGTCTGCACAATCCATTCTCTCCACCTGCCTGAAAGGGGAGACCAAAAGAGGGGGTAACCATCAGCTCCTTGTAGGAGCCGACAAGGCGCTCGACGAGGATGTTGTGGGGCTCTCTCTGGATGGCCTCCTGGTCGATCTTGTCGTAATCGTCGCCCAGGCCGCGGTCAATGAAGAAGTCGCGGTTGTCAATGATCCCGACCCTGGGGGGCTGGGGGCTCCTCCGTGCTGGCTGCGGGGGCGCTCTCCTGCTCAACCCCAGCCCTCCCCCTCACCCTCCCAGGCCTCCTCCTCATCCTGCTCCATGTTGGACTCGTCCTCTTGCCGCTCAGCCATAGCTCTCCCCCTCTCTCTACCTTGCTACTCTACAAGATGAAGGGGACTGAAAGGGGAACTCTCTCGCA
This sequence comes from Ptycholaimellus sp. GST1_10, assembly GCA_030248095.1. NCBI lineage: Eukaryota > Metazoa > Nematoda > Chromadorea > Chromadorida > Chromadoridae > Ptycholaimellus > Ptycholaimellus sp. GST1_10. The sequence continues at coordinate 1,993 of JASANA010004255.1, forward strand.
AGGACTGTTGAGGGGGGGGGGAAAAAATCGTTAAAAAATAAGAATACAGCATAGGGAATATGAAATAAAAAAATACACCTTATTTCGATTTCATAAAAATCACATATTTTATTCTTATTCTATGCTATATTTTTGAGTCATATTTTTTAAAATTATAAAATATATATTTATTCTCATTTTCAACTCTAATTTTGAGGAGCGTTTATTTTCATTCTTATTTATTCCGTAATTTTGGCCATTCCATATTTTCATTCTTATTTATTCTCTAAGGATTCCCGAAATCAGAAACACTGGTTGTGGTCCACCCCCTGGCAAAACCACCCAAATTTGAGTTATCAGTTTTTTTCTGCCCAAATTGAAAAAATGAAATTTTCGAATTTTCGAAATTACCCTTTTCAGAACAATTTATGGCAAAATTCAAGTTTGCCACCATTTTTGTCTCCAAATTACCTTTCGATTGATATATAATAGTCCTCATTTATCTAAAACTCCCTAAAGAAAATTTTCAAAAAACTGAAATTGCAGATTCCAAAGGTACAAAAAAGTGCATGTTACAAAAGTGATAATTTCAGGTCAACAAATTTGTTTTTTGCGAATCGACTGGTGGCACAGAGATGAGAACTAAATTGCCTTGGATGGTGGCACAACATCATTCGAATCTGGGAACCTTCATTTTTCTAAAGTGGAATACCCTTCATAGAGACTATCTCGAGTCTATCAGATTCTGTGTCTTAATAACCGCATGAACAATATTTTAGCGATAACTTACTTTAGCATATAAACTTACCAAACGTATCAACTTCATATATTTTTTTTATCATTCATATTCGCTGTTTTTGAATGATCAATGAATTGTGACGTAGAATTAGAGTGCATGTGATGACTGTAATGTTACCGTGTTTTTGTGATATGTCTAGGTTCGTGTTGAAAGTTAACGGTCCCATTTATCCTTTTTCTCATTCCTATTCGCTGTTTTTCAATGATCATTGTATTTTGTCGTAGAATTAGAGCGCCTGTGATGATTGTGATGTCACTGTGTTTTGTGATATGCTTAGGGTCATGTCATAGAAAAATGCTGTCAAAATTATTGAATCAATTGTAAACAAAAATAATAGGAAGTAATTCAAAACTGGTGCAAAATCAATTTCAAATAAATCAAAGACTATAAAACATTTCAAATCAAAATTGTTTGAAATCGTAAACTATGACTACTTCTTGCGAGAAAAGATTTTTGCTCGTTATTACTTTAAGCAATAAAAAATTTAGTATTTTAATTTTACAGAATTAGACAGGGTTGGCACTGGTAGCGTTGGCAGATTGAAGGCTTCTAAGTCTAAGGGATCGGCCAAAGGAGGGCTGCTGACGGACCCAGTCGGATACACGCGGAAAGCACAGCAACACCTCTGCCCAAATCGTTCCCACCCGCCCCATCTACAACCAACCACCTTCCGGCCATTTCCCTGCAAGCCAGTGCTTCTTGCCTTGTTGTAGTGGCTCTTGGCATGCTGGGCCAGTTTGACGATGCAGCGCTTCACGCCGCTCTTCGTCAACGCGTTGCAGGGAACCTCCGCCCCGCATCGCCCGCACCCCAGCGTCTCGTCCGTACACAACCCCGTCTCTGCTTGACGACGACTCAACGTCGCCTCCCTCAATCCATCGCATTTCCTCTACCCCTCCTTCATCTACACTCAAACACCCGCCCTACTTTGTCCGCTGTTTGCGCAGCCACTTGGAGGCGGACTCCAGACTCTCCAGGTCGAAGCATTCCTTCATCTCCTGCTCCAACGCTGCTTCTGTCGCCTCCAATCACAGCTGTGCACTGAAGGGGGGAAGCTGGAGGAAAGAGGAGAAAATGGGAACCTCAGGGATGTACAATATTTTGGGGACTCCGGCGGTGGTACCATTGTGAACAGAGCGCCAGTGGGCATTCAGGCCCGCCACCGTGGGCGAACCAAAGATCCCACATGCCTTGCACTGGAACGCTGTCTCTGAGCCCTGCAATCCTTCCGTAACGAGAATGGAGCAGAAAAGGGAAGCTAAGACGATCGACATGAAAGCCATGAGCAACGAGGAGGAGATGACGCATGAGGGCCGGCTTGCACAGCTTGCCAGATCGACCGTAGACCCCGTGGACGAGGATCTGACAACCCTTGCACACCGCCGTCTCCGATGCCGCCTCTCTCTCCACTCCTCCCGACAACTCCTCCACCATCGCCTACAATCTCCCTCCATCAATGCCCCCTTCATTCTCCTCTCCTCAATCTCTAGGGCCTCACCATGAGACTCTTGGAGTGGGCCTCCAGCTTCGTCAGGTCAAAGTTCAGCTTCAGCTCTGCTTCCAGTGCCGCATTGAATGCCTCCAGCCGGCTCCTTTATGCAGCAATGAAGGGAAGAGAAAGAATAAAACCGGGTTCAGTTGGATGATGTCAATGGGCGCAGGCTCATCTTCAGTTGGAGCACGATGAAAACTCTGCCAGTGTCGAAGCAGGGCTGAGGAGCGCTCAAATCTCTCCCCGCACTCCTTGCACGCTAACGCCGCCTCTCCAGTCCACAGTTTCTCTGGAACCAAGTGAGAATGGGGAACTGGCAATGAAGGGATTGGAAAGGGCACCGTGAAGCTTGGAAAGGACGTGCTGATAGAGATGGGGCATAGAGAGGCTGCCGTCGGGGAGGAAGGCGAGGACGAGACGGGAGCACTTGTCGCAGTGGGCGCCTCGCTCCAGAATCTCCTCTCCCCTCCTGCTCTTGGAGGGGGCGGAGCTGGTCTTGGAGGCTTTGCCGCTGCCCCTTTTCATGCCCACGCCGCGGATGACACGAGTGCCAAAGCGCTGCTGGGCTTCCCGCAGCTTCTGCAGGAACTCCGCCAGTCGAAAGCTAGCCTCCACTTCAGCGCTGATCAGGGACTGCCCGCACTGAAAGAGGACAGAGAGAGATGTAGGGGTGAGGATGGGAGGAAGGTGGAGAGAGGATGTGCCTTGAGGATGCGGATGACGCGGTTGAGGGTGATGTAGCCGGGGCCAGAGGGGAGTACGGCGTGCGTCTCCTTCGCGTGCTGCGTCACCTCCTCCACGTTGTGGAACGGTGCCACGTTGCAGAAACGGCAGGCAAAGATCGCCTTCTCAGCCTTCAAAGAAACTCCGTTAGACTTCCTTAGGGTCTCATTGAAGGAGTTTAGAAGGAGGAACGTGAAATTGGTGCATGGGCGACAGGACGTGAGCACGGAGGCGGTTGAGCTTCACGCTCATGTTCGGCTCTATGCACGCCAGCTTCTTCGTGCATCGCAGACATTCCAACTAAAATCCATTTGACCACTTTTCAATGCTTAAATAAGCCTAGACTGAGCATTGAACATAGTTGACTTTATGGTGACTGCTGGCAATCCGACGTCGCATCTGACGCACCTCCTTACTCACAGACTCCAATTCAAGCATGGAGAACGATGCATCCGCCTCCTTCTCTAGCTCCAACTTTGCTGCCTTCAATTTCTACCCCTCTTTCCAGCCTCTTGAAGGAGTGAAGAGTGGGGGAACATCGGTAATCTCCATCATGCTGCAGTCATCCTTCAGCAGGCGGCCATGGCTAGCCGAGCAGTGCTGCTGCAGATCCCCTACATTGCTGCAAGGACAGAGCCACATTTGACTTGATTTAGACAAGAGACTGGGCTGGCATACTTGGTGGCAAAGAGGGAGCACTTGGTGCAGCGGAAAGCATCGCTGTAGCCGGAGTGGAAGTTGTGGCCCACACTGAGTAAATGCGTTCGCAGGTTGGCACGCTGTATTCCGCCAGCACGACCCAACGCCAGTACCTGCCATAGATTCCTTCCCTCAAATCCCTAAGGAAGAGACAGCTGAGTTAGGCGTGCCTGGCGCTGGCATTTGGAGCAGTTGCGTTTGCGGTGCTTCTCCAGCAAGGCCACGTAGGCCGCGTCCTCCGCCGTGAACTCCAGCGCCACATTCGAATCCCCCGCCTCCTCAGCCTCCACCCTAAAACCCCTTTCTTCGACTGCTTCACCTCCACCCCCATCCTCCCCTCCCCCTTGCTCACTTCGGCGGCTCTGGTGACTGAAGGCTGTAGTTGGAGGAGAGACTAGGCTCATCAGCGAAGGCCTCCTCCTCCGATGGCTCCGCCTCCTTTGAAGAGTAGGAGCTGTTCTGGCACACAGGGAAGGGCAAGCTGGTATTCTCCTAGAAAGCGGGTGCTGTGAGGAGGAGAATGAAGAAGAAGGGAGGGAAGAGGAGGTGGACTGGGTGGTTGAATGAGTAAAGGGAGAGGCCGGGGGATGGCGGCATGAGGGCGAGGCCTCGACGAAGGGCCACTACCTGCGTCTGTCCCCCTAACCGCCGCAGGCCTCCAGCCGAGTGCCCGCTTTGGAAGCAGTGCTCCGCTGCCTCCTCTAGACTCCCACACTTCAAACTTCACTCATATTTTCCTCCATACGCTTGCATTGGCTATAGCTCCACAGTTTTGGGTTTAATTGAAGCAAAATGAGGGAGAAGTGATCACCTGTATGAAGCATGCAGAGCATTGCCAGTTGGATGGTGGGATGGGGCCATGGTGGGACTCAATATGCCGCCTTGGCGAGATTACGCTGCTCTCACAAGACGAGCAGAAAACCATGTTTATGGAGCGGGAATGATGGAAGCATTCGATTGGAGGCCAGCGAAAATATTCGCAGCAGGAGTAGACGCAGTTGGAGAGTTATAGCTACTTAGATCTTTATCAGATTACTACTCAATTTTGTGTGCCATGCCTGAGTTATGACCATATGCGTCATTAAAATGTTCAGTCTGTCTTGCGCCCGATTCGCAAGTTATTTTTGCAAAACGTGTACGGTTTTTAAAGCAAAAATTGGCAGTAATTAGGCGTCAAAAATCTGGCATCATAGATAGTTGCTGAATTAGAAACGTTCTTCTATATTTTAACAAGACTAAAATGCTACAGCATGAGCTGCTTATGAATTGTCAATCATCAAAAAGAACTAGACAAGGTGTGACAAAATCGTGATAAATTATAAAATAAATTAAAATTATAAACCATTTTGAGTCAAAATTTTAACAGGTTCATCGACAAAATCCACTGAGCATTCATAAGCAGGCGGCAATTTATGGCAGGAAACTTGTCATTTCGATTATTCTAGTTTTTATTTTGTCTTTAATTTTTGATTAAATGATGTTATTTGTGAACTTTACTAAATCAGAAAAAGCCTCTTACAGAAAAATACATGTAAAATTTGAAAAGTGATTTGAAAAGAAAAAATTGATCATATTGCAAATGCTAGCAAAAGTATACTTTACTTTAGCTAATTCCAATTTAACTTTAATTTTGTTTGTTTTATTTTGTTACACCTCATTTAGTCAACTTATAAGTTCATTGTGACCAAAAATTCAGAAATTTTTTTTCGATTTAACAATTGTTTTATTACACTAGTTGTATTTTCTATTTTATCATTCACTAATTTTTGTCCTCTTTGTGCCAAAATTGCCGCCTGCTTATGAATGCTCAGTGGATTTCGTAGATGAACCTGTTAAAATTTTGACTCAAAATGGTTTATAATTTTAATTTATTTTATAATTTATCACGATTTTGTCACACCTTGTCTAGTTCTTTTTGATGATTGACAATTCATAAGCAGCTCATGCTGTAGCATTTTAGTCTTGTCTAGGTCTTGGCCATGTGGAAGACATATTTACTTGCCACATGAACAAGGCTTCAAACAGTCATTAGGAAAAATTCATCGCTTGGTGTTGTTGTTTAGTAGGTAATTTCATGATCCATGAAGCTCAAACCTAACCTGACCATCAGTTGATAAAAAAATTGATTTAGTAGAACTTTTCCCGGTTTTTTTCAAAATTTCACGATTTTCTCCATCTAGGTCTCACTGAGAGCTTTTGATTGAAATATATGTTATAGGTTTCATCCAATATCCAAGGAGTTGTAGCTTGTGACATGCAACCATCAAAAAACTCGATTGCCCATTCATAACTAGGGCGCCATAGGATCTATCTTTCTACCACCAACCATTCATAGCTAGGTCGACGATGTCTCTAAAGACCCCATAAAGCTCACAAACCTATTGCATACAAGCTAACCTGCGCATCAGTTTTAAAAAACTGCGCAGTTTGACTTCATTGAAACATAAGCGAAATGGGTAGAGCACAAAATCGAACAAAATCGCTCTCAAAAACGAATTGATTGGGAAATTTCTCCATAATACTTATTACAAAAATAGCAGCACTGAAAAGCTGAAGCAATTTGCTAAAACACATAATTCTTGGATTTTTGAATTTTGCTTTTGTTTTAAAATTAGAGCACTTCAAAATCAGAGAAGTCATATTTTTTTACCTTTTTTTCAGGTTTTTTCAAAATTTCTAAAATTCTAAGGCTAAAATCAAATTTCCACGATTTTCGTCATCGAGATCTCCTTACAAGCTTTCGATTGGTGTATAAATGTCCATGGTTTCATTCAACATCCAAGGCGCTGAACCTCGGGACACGCGACCATCCAAAAACTCGATCACCCATTCATAACTAGGGCGCTATCGCGCCCTAGGAAACGGTTAACATTCTATCCTCTAGAAAAGCAAAGGTTTAAATTTTGCTGCTACGAAAATGTAATTTTGCCACATTTTAGTCGTTTCAACTGAATGTTCAGCAAAATCGAATCATGTATTTTGCAGCAAATAAAATGTATTCGAATCAAAATGAACCCTGATTGAAAACACGTTTTACCTTAAAAGAAAGATGCATGAGGGAAATGGCACGTCAATTAAGTAATAGGTCGACTTAGATACACCTTGTATAAAAGCAAAGCCTTGTATTTAAGCAAAGCATATGAGCAGAAGGGATGGTTAAATAACTGAGGTGGATGAGGGGCGGGGAAAAGTGGTGGGAAATTCGCCATGTTCATCTTGTATGAGGAATATGTAGGCGTACCAGTAGACGCTATGGAAAGCGGCAAAGGCGAGCGGGAATACCAATTTGGACCTGAAGCCGAATGGGAGTTAGGTGGATGAGAGTTGGGCAAGAGAGTAGGTGGAGCGACCAAGTGTCGATGACAGTGACGTCCATGAGAACGGGGGAGGGGCCGGTGTCCTCTCCGATGCTCATACTTCGCAGACGAGCTCTGCAACCTTCCCTGCTCACTCCCAGCAGCCTTTCATTCTGCTCCGAGGCGTTCAATGGCTCAGATAGAGCAGGCAAAAGGAAGATTGTTGGATGCAAAGGGCAGCCTAGAGGCCGACGGGCATCCTACGCCCATTCCTTGGCCTAATCCCATTCAGTGGAGGAGCATTGCCCTTACCGCTCTTGCCAGGCTCCCGTCTCTAGCCCTGCCATCGCTAATGCTCTGAAACTCCTCTCTTTACCTGTGCCTTTCACTTTTGACCAGCGCCTTTCAGTCCTGCCCGGGGCAGCACTTGTTTGATGGGAAGAAAGAAAGGGAGTAATAGTAGGTCAAGAGTAGGTTAAGTAAGGGCTTGGTACAGGACAGCGGAGCTCTTGCGACGGAAGAGTCCGGTGAGCTTTCCGCGAACGGCAGCCGGGTTGCTGTCGGAGAGAACATCCCGCAGACTATCCGAAGGCGATAAGTCGTTGAACAAACTCTCCACCCGCTCACGCTCCTCCCCTCAAGTACTCTCTGTCCTGCTTTTTTATCACAGTCTACAACTTGTATTCTGTTACCAAAATTCTTGCTTTCAGCGAACGGCGAACGACCAAATTATATTTTCAATTTAAATTTAGATACTTCAATATTTTGCAATCCTACATCAGCAGCAAGAATCTTGACGATAAGTGGCCGACGTGCTCTCAATATGCTTGATGGCTAGAGAGGACAGGACTGGTCTTGGGTGCTTGCTAGTTTGTGATCTATCGGCTAAAGACGATGCTAGAACAGAAGAAGTAATAGATTGAGACATGATTCCGATATATCTAAATGCGTTCATACCTGACAGCCTTTTCTGCACTGCAAGAGAGGAATGAGATGAGAAAGTAAGGAGGAGTGCTGCAGGGTGGGATGAAGCAGTTTACCCCACTTTGGCTTCACGTAGACTTGACCTCTGTATGTTCGCTGCGTTATTCCTGGCTGCAGTGTCAGCTGTAATTCATAGGCAGCATACACTTTGATAGGCTAAATTTTAAGTTCTCTTATCGCTAGTTTTCACCCAGTTCACCGCAATCAGTGGTGAGGACAAGGTAAAATAGGCGCTCTAGGTGAGGGGAGGGATGGATAGTTAAAGAGAAGTGGAGTTACCTCGTGAAGCATGAAGCGGCGCATCTAGAGCGCGGCAGGTGGAAGAGGAGGTGAAGGAATAAAAGAAAGGATGGAACCTTCTCCACCTTGCGCTGGGCGACAAAGTGAATGATGATGTACTCGAGGAGGGCGGCGATGATGAAGGCGAAGCTGACGAGGAGGAAGAGGTCCAGGGCGGTCAGGTAGCCGACCATGGGCAGGTCCTTCTGGGCCCCCATCCGCAGCGTCGTCATGGTGAGGACGGTGGTGACCCCCAGGGAGCACCGCGCAATCGCCGCCTCCTGGTTCAGCCAGAAACTGATCCAGGACAGCGCAACGATCATGGAGCAGGGACAGTACACTTGCAGCAGATAGTAGCCTCCAACCATCGCTTCACCAATATTGTATGAAAGAGAATGGGAGAAGTAACCTTGTCGGCGGTTAAGCAGAATGTGAGCGTAGAGGACGGACTGGAACTCCGTCTCACCGCGCAGGTAGCGCTTCATGGGGAGGTTTCGCCGAGTTTGGCTGATGTTGCGTCCAAGCACAAACTGCGCCAGGTACAGATCCGTCGGCACGTTGATCTCAAATACTCCGCCCATCCTTCGCATGGGAGTAGATGGGAGGTTGTGCGAACCACAGTTTCCCAGTGGTAGACGATCTCTCGGTTGGTGTAGCCAAGACTTCCGATCTGGAGGTAGCAAAGCTGGGAGTCCATGGGAAACTTGGCCAGGTGCATGGGGCAGCGAGCTGTGACCGTGAGACGTTGAGAGAGCAGGATTTGGCCATCGCTGCGAATGCGGAGGAAGCGGTTGGGCACAGTGAGGACGTGGATGTAGGCCGCCTTCCCGTTGGCAAAATATGTGTCCGGCTTCCAGATATCGTTCAGTACCTTAAATTGAACACGCATATCAGCTCTGAGATTGTTGAGAGCTCACTTTCTGGGCGTTGAGGGGGAGGGTTGTGGTGACGTTGCCGGGCGGTTGAAACTGCAGTCGCCGGTCATACCTTGAAGACGATAAAGTTCGTGTAAAGATAGGGCAGTGCATAAGAGGAAGAAGTGGACCAGGATTGTCTAAAGTAGCAGCTGAAGCTATAGTCCATGTTGCGCTCGGAGACCTGGTTGAAGGACAGGATGTACATGCTGATGTTCACGTGCGTCGGTCCACCTACACCATCCGCCTTACCCTTTTCTCCGTCTTTCCTCCAGCAGAAAAGCTTACCTAAGCTGTCGCCGGGACGAAGTTTCTTGTCGTAGAGGTGGAGAATTTGTTCCAGCGTGGAGGAGACCTGGAGTGCAGCCTTTGACCTCGCCGCGTCAGACTGAAAGACTATCATGGAGGGTAGTGGAAGTGGAGAGGAGGAGGAGGACAGGGGTGGGGGTCTGCTGTGACTTGAGGCGAGCGATGTTCCAGGCAGTAATGACAGTCATCAGAGGCCCTCCGAGTCCCCCCATCGCCTCACCACCCGATCCTGTGCCCACTCATCCCTCTGCTTTCTTTTTTTCTTCCAACGCAGCTCACTTGCTTTAGCGATTTTGAAACACGTTATTTTGATTAACTCTAGCAAGTTTAAAATACCCTGATTTAGGAAATATAAACACGAGACGGTAAACCTATTCAATGCTGAATAGCTTCGCTAGGGTTGGGCAAAACCCCGGGGAAGCTATTTAAGAGGCAGTTTGCCAGAGGATTAAGAAGGGGTATTCCATTTCCCAAAAATCGAAGGTTCGAGTTGGGAATCGTGATTAGGCCATGATTTTGGCTTATTTAGTTGTGATCTCAGCACAAGAAACCCTGGCCCAAAATATGGCTTAGTTGCTGAGAAATGGATGTTTTTGTAACACCTACTTTTTGCGCGGCCGAAGGCCTCCTGCCGCGGAGGGCAGGGCAGTCAGAGCTCCGTAGGCCGGAGGGCATGGGTGCGGAGGCCCCGGAGCGTAGCCTAGCATGCGAAGCATGCTAGGCGAAGCGTAGGGGCCGTAGCACCCGTGCCCGGAGGCCGGAGGAGCTCTGGCGCCCTGCCCGAAGCGGCGGGCGGCCAAGGCCAGCTTAACCAGTTACCTCATTTTTGCGTCCGTCTTTCCGCATATATATATATATATATATCTTATATAATACGCGTGATGCCATTTTGGGAGGGGTCTTGGGGCTCCCTGGATTCCTTACCTATCATGGCATATGATAGCTCTATGTATTGGTCTTGATGATTTATTTAAAATTATTTGGGGGGATCCATGCACGGAAAATGTTGAATATATGAAATAATCAAAAACGTGCGCATTTTTGGCATTTTTGGTCTTTTTTTGACTTTAAAACTTCATAAATCCGCCATTTTTTAACTTTTTCTGTCGGACTTTTTTTTAAATTAAAGCTACAAGAGTTTTGCATTAAATCCATTGGTTACTTTTAAAAGTTTTGAGTCAAAAGTTTGAAAAAAAATGGACCGACTGATGCCAATTTTTTCGATTTTGGCCTACCCAGGAGTCTGATGTATTTTGGATGAATCAAGTAATTTTTCAAGGGAAGGTCGAGTCAGCATTAGCCCTGGCTAAGCGGGTAATGTGCCTTGACCTAAAGAATTCTCATCCATCTTTTGAGTTCTTTAAGCCTGTTTTACTGTGATGCATGTGCAGTGTTTGCCATGATGCAGTGTTTACGTGGCTATGATATTGTCCTCTAAATATTTAAGGAAGGGCATTTATTGAATGGGCATACTGGTCACATAACTTTAACTATAGGTGGCCGCGCGTAGCGCGGCCACTGACCTATATTACTAGTATCTTATATAATACGCGTGATACCATTTTGGGAGGGGTCTCGGCGCCACCTGGATTCTTTACTTATCCTGACATGTGACAGCTCTATGAATCAGTCTCGACGAATTAATCAATATTTTTTGGGGTTATCCATGCATGGGAAATGTTAAAGACATGAAATAATCAAAAACATTCGCATTTTTGCCATTTTTGAGCATTTTTTGACTTTGAAACATCATAGCTCCTCCATTTTTTAACTTTTTTGGTTGAATTTTTTTTTCAGTTGCAGCTACAACAATTCTGTCTTAATTCCGTTTGTTAGTTATCAAAGTTTTTAATAAAATATTTGAAAATAAATGGATTGACTGGTGACAATTTTTTGATTTTTGGCCTACCCAGGAGCCTGATGTGATTAGGATGCATTAAGTAATTCCTTTTAGAACTCACGGCAGGGAAACCACGAAATGTAACCTCATGGAGGTTTATTTCGGCATGGTTTGTATTATTTTAACTTTTAGTTAAATACATGTTTTTGGTTTTCGATGGGTGATAGAACCACTGATTAACGTTGTATCAAGTTTGAAATACTGCCTGAATGACATGGTCAAATAACTTCTTTTGAAATGTTCAAATGTTTCTTTTATCTTTGCTGTGGTGTGTCAAATTACTTTTTTATTTTTCTTATTTGATGGTTTTATTCTAAGGGTGGCCGCGCGGAGCGCGGCCACTGACCAATATTACTAGTATATATATATGTGTGTGTCCGAGGCCCGTACTCCTCGGTTTTTCAACGAAAATGGCTGATTTTTTGCATGAAGGTCCGTCTAGGCGGTGCCTCGGGACCATTTTTGGCGCTTGGCGTAATTTTTTGAATTTCGGTCAAAACTCAATTTTTTGATGTTTCAAAATACGAAAAATCATAAATTACTGGTTTTTCAATGAAATTTGCTGAATTTTTGCAGGTACCTCCGGCAAAGTAATATCTTGAAGCTGGCAAAAGGAATTTTTGAAATATTTGTTATTTATCGATTTATTGTCAAAAACCCAAAATCTTGATGTTTCGAAAATTTGAACATGCATAAGTCTATGGTTTTTCAATGAAATTAGCTGATTTGTGGAATGTACGTCCGAAATAGTAATGTCTTGAAGCTGGTAAGAGAAATATTTGAAATTTTTAGTATTGCTCTATTTATGGTCAAAAACCAAAAATCTTGATGTTTCAAAAAATTGAACATGTATAATTCATGGTTATTCATTGAGATCGGTTGAATTTTGCCATGAATTTTCATCTAGGTGGTGTCTTGAGGTGAGGCCGCGCATCTTGGCAACAGCCGAGAACACCTTGTTTGACCTCTGGATGACCTAAAAATCGATTTTTGGCATATTTCAACGAACAATTTTTGACCAACCCCAGACTATTATATATCACTCGGACCGCAAAACTACAACAAATTTTGTGGTGCCAATGATTTGTTCCAAAAGCAAAATTTTTTCAATTGATTTTTCAAAAAATCGATTTTCGAATTTTTCAATTTTTGGCACAAAAAAACTGATTTCTCAAAAATGTTCTTGTGCCGCCGGCCGGGATCGAAACCATATAAAAATATAGTTTCTTATGGTCATTTTGGCATACAGCACTTGGTTGAGCGTTTTGTTAGAGTCGGAAAATTTTTCGATTGAAAATTTTCACTTCAAGTTTTGCCCTATGTTATAACATAGGCTAATAATGGCCAAAAAAATTTTGTTCTCAAAATTCAATTTTTTTGACATGAAATGTTCCACTGGGACCCCGTCCATCCTGCTGCATCATTTGTTTCCCCACAATTAGTTCCAGTCTGCTAGGAGGGCCTGTCTAAGCTATTTAGCCATAGAAGTTCATAGCTTTAAAAAATGAAAGCGTTTTCGGCATATGCCCAAAATTTGTTGTAGTTTTGCGGTCCGAGTGATATATAATAGTCTGGGGTTGATCAAAAATTGTTCGTTGAAATATGCCAAAAATCGATTTTTAGGTCATCCAGAGGTCAAAAAAGTAGGTGTTACAAAAACATCCATTTCTCAGCAACTAAGCCATATTTTGGGCCAGGGTTTCTTGTGCTGAGATCACAACTAAATAAGCCAAAATCATGGCCTAATCACGATTCCCAACTCGAACCTTCGATTTTTGGGAAATGGAATACCCCTCCTATAAGGCCTCTCAATCCTCTCGCAAACTGCCTCTTAAAGGGTCGTAAGACGAAGCGAGAAACTTTACGAGGCGTATTTGGAGTGGGCCCCCAGTTGTGAACGGCTCCCTACTGATGAGTTCTGGCTGAGGAAGCAGGTGCGGAAGTGGGCAGGGCAGGGCACACCATTCCCCTCCCTCCCCCACCCCCAATGGCCTCTCCCAACAATGAATACACGGCCCATGTGCATTATTCATCCGGGAAAGAGACTGGGCATTCTCAAAAGACACCCCCTACCTCCACCCTCCCCTCCAAGCAAGTCTCTTTGGCCCCCACTAGCAGAGGACATAGGAGAAAAGCTGGGGCCTGGCCCAATAACCGGAGGGAATAATTTAGCCCCGCCCCGCCAGGCTGGTGAAGCGCAATAAAACAGGTGCAGTGGAAGCAGGCAGGGCCCTGAGAGACGCAATAATCGGATAGTCGCCCGCTCTCTCAAAGCCCAGCGCCCTCCCACTCAAAGCCAGAGAGAGACGCGCGGGGATGGAGCGGGAGGAGCTCTGCTAAGAAGAGGCTGAAGAGGTGATCAGTCATCCTAGTGGAGGCTCATTACATTCTCTCTGATTGAAAAAGATCCTCTCAACCCCTCCAACCACTTCTGTCTGTCCCAGTCCTTACCGCAGCTCAAGCCTGGCTCAGGCTAGAAGAGCCCGGACAGAGGGTGAATTGGGCTAATTGCTTTAGGCGTCTTTTGAGGCTGGCCAGATGCAAAGAGAAGCTTCCTCCTCCCTGCCTTCCTTCCTTCCCTAAGCCGGGGAAAGAGGAGCATGAGCAATCCCGGGGGAAGGAAGGGCCTCTAGAAAGTGGACACCTGTCACTTTCTGTCACCGAATATGGTTCTGAAAGAACTTGCCTTCCGTGAGGTTGAAGTCTCCCATTCTTCTCCTCCTCCTCACAAGACAGCCTGAAAACGATGCCGTCTTATTCAATTCTCACTTTTATCTTCAATGCAAGCAAAAAGAGGACCGCAATCGGACCCTTTTATAGTCGTAATAGGACTCGAAAGTCAAGTTATTTCATGAAGAAAATTTTAAATGAAACCAGATAATAGGACAGGTATAATGAAAAGTATTCGTTTTCGAAATGAATTCCTTTGAGCTCAGCACACTGCGATTACCAGAAGATTTTTTTTGAATAACCAAACATTAGAAATTTAAAATGTGCTCCAAAATCAGTAGCTCTTTCAAATTCAAATACAAGTTTCAAATATACAGCAGGTTGTGCTACCTTCCACATTTTAATGACGGTAATGAATTGTTGGGTTGCATGATAGGCTACCATCTTGTAGCTATAGCAAATAGTCACCTTTTTTGCTAGTATTATGACGATCAGTTAAAACAATATCCTAGCTGAGCAGTAGAGAAATGCAAAGTGGAGAAAGCAGAGATGGAAGAGCGCACTGCCTTTGACGCTGTAAGGCATATTGCTAAGGGCACATCAAAGTCTTCTCTACTTTCCAGAGCTCGCCTAATTGTATTTCCCGCCCTCCCGCTAATCAACACTCCTAACTCAACCAAGATTCCTTCATTTCTTTCATCCAGTCTTATTTTACTAGCTGCAATCGTGAAGCATATTGTTCTTGAACTTAGGCAAAAATATAGTGCTAAATCTACAAAGCGTAATCAGCAGCCGTCTGTAAAAACAAGGAAAAATAAGTAAGGTAACATTGGAATAGGGAATGATATAACTTCAATAGAATATGAAATGATGAAATAAATGAAAAATAGCGCAAGTGGATAGTTAATCGCGGTTATTGTCCTTCTTCATTTCGTCGATGCATATGCAAAGGGCAACGATGAAGGCGGCGTCTACGTTGGGCGCAATTTCGACCATATAGTCGTGTGCGTCCATGAAGAAGGAGCGATTGGTCGTCGGCCTGGAAAAGGAACTCAGCTCTTTCAGCAGCAAAAGAAAAAAAGAGCAAGGGAACCGGAATATCTTGGCAATTGGCACGCCGCCTTGCTTCGGCTCCCCAATATAGATGCAGCAATGCTTCGTTCTCAGGTCTCCCTCAATTGGGACGAGTTCTTAGTCTGCCAGTCTCGCGGGATCTCGGTGAAGAACCTTGAGTGTGATGTGGAGTGATTGTCCGTTAGCGCCGTTGACGATGGTCGTTTCGCCCTTGGCTTTCATGAAAGTCCAATGAGCATTCAGCTTGAACAGCTGCTCTTCGCTCCCATCGCCTCGATAGATCCTAGTTGAGACAGTGATTTGATTCACCATTTTTCAAGAGGTCAGCATGATGAAACTTATAGTCTGGGGTTCCAAAGTTGAGCAGGGTCTCCTTGATGTTGAGGATGGGCTGTCCATAGGCATCGTTGAGCGTCTTCTTCTCCCTCAGTGAAAATGCCTTGCCCTGCCAAGTTGATGGCCTGGTGAGTGAAAGGAAGGAATGAGGGATGTTTGGCCAACTTTGCACTGGAACCAGACGGTGTCGGTGTTTGGGTCTTTGATCTTGAAGTCGTCGCCGCTGAAGCTGAAGATTTTTTCGCGCAGCTGCAGTGTTATCTAAGAAAACATATGTGAGGGTGTGATTCTGTGGTTGAGGCAGGGGTGGATACGGGGCTTGCACTGGCGAATCGAGGATCGGTGACCCAAATGGGGGCTGGCTGCGGCTGTATGGCCTCGTCGTACTTCGACGGCGTGTCTCCCATCCTATATTCCCTCCTTTCAAATCACGCCTTGCTCCAGCTACTCATTCAAAGCATTCACTTGCGCAGAACAGAAAAGGGGTATTTGGGGGAAAAGGGTGCCACAAAAGTTGTAGGAGAATTGTCAGGTGTGCCAGTGGTGCGTATGTCAGGTGTGACAGTGGTGCCTATTCATACCTACAAAGCTTCCCTGTCTGATTCAAAAGGGCGAAGAATAGTCACCAACTCACCCCCGCTCACCAAGGTGCCCGAAGAGCACTAACATTGCTAAGGCTGCTGTACTGTGAAAGCTCTTCAGTTTTATTATGGGATGCATCAGTGAGCTCGCATGAAATGGAATACAGTTGCTGTTGTTTTAGCGGTTCATGATTCAGAAAAAGTGAAATTTATAAACTTAAATTTGATTATATATTACAAAATTCGTAATAGAGTTTGTCCTTGACTAATATGTTTAAAAACTTTTGCAAGATTTGCAACAGTTTTACCATTGAATTAGATTTTAAAAACTGTATTTTAATGAATTTTACATACGCTGTAAGAAGAGCCTGCCACATAAAATAAATAAAACCGGGATAAATTGTGAGAGTTTTAGAACTAACTGAATTTTGTTCGCCTTGTTATTATGATCGAATGTCATGGTATCTCGTAGAGCAAATATTTTGAAAGCAAAGAAATGCAGACTGATCAAATACAATCTTTATAATTGCGGTTCCCTTTTTGTCTTCTTCATCTACGAAAAGCTTTGCCTGATGCAGTGAAATTCCTGAAACTCCAACATCTCATGCTGTTGACTAAGCAGGCTGGGGGCGGGTGGTGTGGAATGGGAGAAGGGCAGGAGGAGGAAAGTGAGAGGAATACATACCCAAACAGCGGGCCGTACGGAAGGCCAGGTGTACAGGGAATGAGTGAGTGACTGCCTACCGCAGTGTAAAGAAGCCATGCTCAGAGCTCCTTCTTCCCCAGTCTAGGGCCAGTATAGGCGGAGGGTGGAAAGTGCTCATGACGGAGGATGGAGACTGGGAGGAGAGAAGGCGAGAGATTCAACGACGCAATGCCGAGATCGAGCGGCGAAGAAAGGTCTAGCCTAGACCACAGTCTAGCCAACCTTGTTTATGGACGGAGGAATTGAAGGAGGTGGAGGAGGATGCAAAGCGGGCTGCCGCATCTCTGCCCAAGCCTCCCATTAGCACTGCAGTTGGCCACAGTGCGCCATGAAACTGGTGACATAATTGGGCTTGTTCAGGGAAGTGGGAAGAGAGAGCTGGACAAGCGCCTGGGTCGTGCTGCTATGGACCAACCAGCAAGCAAGGGCGGGGCTCTGCATGCTCGGTTCTTTCTTCCTCCTCACCCTCTACTTCTAAAACGATGGGTAATCCTTGATGTCAGGTCTAGGATAAGCGAAGGCGGGACTCCGGGCGCTGCTTTCCTCCAAGACCCCCAACGCCAGCCGAGCAAAGGCCAACTGGAAACTCCTCCTTGCAATACAGTTCATTTTCACCTACTATGGACTAGATGGGACTATGGGAGAGAGTTATACAATGATGGTTGGCAGGAACAGCGAAGGGGAGGCGTACGGGGCCGCGGAGGAGGGGGAAGGGGAGGGGCGGCGAAGGCATTGAGAGAGGAGGAAGAAGCGAGGGCAGCGGCGGCGGAGGCTGCCTGGCGCGAGCAGCGACGAATCATCGACGCCGAAAGGTTCCCCATTGGCTAGCCCCCGAAATGCTTGGCATTGAGGGTGTGTTGAGGCTGAAACGCTCGCAGACGGCCAGTGGGGAGTGGAAGAGGGAATGGGACGCGGAGAAGAGCCTCCAGCAGTCGCCGGCCGCAAGGTAGATGAGGAAATGCAAAGGTAGGGGAGGAGAATACGTGAGATTGGAGGGGACGGGGACGGGGACGAGGAAACGCGGCCCGAGCAAGCCGCACGCAGCCTCAGCCGGCCCAGAAGCAAGCCTTGGAAGCGCACAAGACTCTGTCACCTAGACAGGTCCAACTCCCATCTAAGCAAGAGAAAAAGAAATTGCAGAAATTTGTAGAAAAGCGCAGATGTTAGCATTGAAGCAGTTGAGAGCCAGGGGCCAGCGGAGGCTGAGAAGTCAAGCAAAATGAAGGAAAAACCCCAGGCGGGCGGAAGTAAACCGAGTAAGCTGCCCGAATAAGGCCAAAACGAGCCTGATACGAAGTGAATTGACAGAGCCGCAGCGACAACGACAACGAAGATCCCGAGCCAAAGCCACTGAAGCATCAAATCGCGAGACTAGCCCAGGAGCAGGAGCTGAGGTTGAGAGTGGAGTAGTAGGAGCGTAGTAAGTGAAAGAGAGGAGC
Source organism: Ptycholaimellus sp. GST1_10 (assembly GCA_030248095.1). NCBI lineage: Eukaryota > Metazoa > Nematoda > Chromadorea > Chromadorida > Chromadoridae > Ptycholaimellus > Ptycholaimellus sp. GST1_10. The sequence continues at coordinate 20,173 of JASANA010004255.1, forward strand.
AGGAAGAGGAGGATGAATGGGACGACTGTGCGGATTCGCCGGTGGAGTCGGGAAGACGAGACTCGGCTGAGGAGACTGGGCTGGAGGCGGAGCATCTTCCATTGAGCCCGGCCTCAGTGGTAGACGAGGAGGTGAAAGGTGAGTAGGAGGAGGGATAGGCAGAGTGCCATTACAATGTCCAAGCTTGGCATGCCCGCTCTGCCACTTCTTGGGGGGAGCGCATTGGGCTTTGTTCTTTCAGTTCTCCGCCTTTCATTTGCAAGGCTCACCTGCTGCAGGCTACTACTATCACCTTGCGCACATTAGTGAGTTCACCTCTCTCTGCCCAGTCCCAGTCTCACAATCACCTTTACGCTCCTGCGTCCCCATTAACCACTAACCATTCCTCATGCTCCAGCTTATTGACTTTACTTTATAGCATTTCTCATTAATTCAATGCACCTGAATATGTCATTGGCAGTGGCCTTGACATTGACGTCATCTGTAGCATTTATGATTAAACATAACATTTGGTATTTTGACATGGATATGTCATACGATGTCGCTTCAAACTTTCGCCGATAACTTATTGAAATCACCTTTCATAAGAGAGTTTAGAAATCGAAATTAAGGATTGAATTAATTTTCAAGCTCTCTTAAGGAAAGAATTGATTTTAAAGTTATAGGCGAAAAAATATAACCCTGCTCTTTCTACTAACCTAACAGCTGGAATTTGATATGTAATTAATCCGTGGTGCATGGGCGATGAAATCTGCCTCTCTAGTTTGAATCTGGTGCAGCATCAATGGGATCTGGCGGTGGGAGTTCGGAAGAGGACGGGCGACGAAGGACAGAAAGCCTGGACGAGATTGAAGCCTGCATGATCAGCACTCTTTCCGCCAACATCGCCGCCGCGGAGGCTGCTCTTGGTCAGTCTCTCAGAACCTTTCTCGGATGGGGCCAGCTCTGAAAATGCTCCAACCTCCACTCATTGCTTAGGTCAGATTTCTTTCTGTCAACAGCTGCACCATCGATGCACCTATCCACCTGTACCGGTCAGTCACTCCAGTTTCTGGAAGCTGCGAGAAATAGCGGAGGCACTGGACGGAAAAGCTGGTCAGCATTGAAGCGTGGAAGAGCATCCACGTCTTACTTCCTGCTCCATTGCAGTCACCTCACGTTTTCTGCATGCCACACTTTCCTTTCTTCCTAATCACTTTTTCTATTCTTGCCTCTTTTGTCTTAGAAACGATTGAATTTGATACCTGTCCATAAATGTCATCTTTACAGGCGTTCTGCTGGAGTAAATTAGCCGGGTTTGTAGATTCCTTCGAAGAAGAGGACCTGGACAAGGTGTTGGAGAAGATGGAAGTGCCAGAAGCTTCCGCCGCCCTTCGCAACGCCCGCATCTCTTCCCAGCCTGACCGGGACTTGGAGACTGACGTTCTCGCTGTTTTGAGCTCCCTTTTGACTCAAGCCAGCCAACTATCACTTTGAGCTTAGTCTAAGTTACATTCAATTTCGAGGTAAACATTTCGTTTTTTTGCGGATCATTAAGATATTTACTCATGAATACTAGTGCAGGGCTCATAAGCAACGCCGTCCTATTTACGCTCAATAGGGGTGTTTCTGAGATTCCTTTTTATCTGCTGGAAATTTACTTGAACCGTGATTTTTGACCGCGGAGCGGCCCGAAGGGCCGCTCCGCGGTCTATAGAGGTTACTAAACTTTTGTCCTCATGTGTATATATATATATCATGTGTATATATATTGGGAATTGACCAAAACTCGCGAGAAATCACCCAAAACTTGCAGCAATCATTAGAAAATTACTCAAAACAATTTGTCCGAACTCCTCCTCCTTCTCCTCCTCCTCCTCCTTCTCCGCATCTATTCAATGGACGATAGTAGGTATTCAATCGGCCTGTAATAAAGGCATTAATTGGCAAGGTGCAATGGTAATTCTGTGCAATTAATATTGGCTAAGTCTACAGAGGGAATCATGCGGCTGTGTGGTCAAGTGGCTTGTCCATTAGACTCGATTCTGAAATGACCAGGTTCAAACCTTTACTTAGCCAACTTTTTTGCTTTGTTTTTTATTTTAAGAGACGTTTCACATAAGGGCTCAAAAGTTGGTGGAAAAGTGAAATTTTTGAGTTGACAAACTGTAAAAACAGGATTGTAGAGCATGTTTTTGCGATCTCTCTCCCGTTGGAATTTTCCAAAAATATGAATCATAGCCCGAGATATGACCAAAAACGTAGAGTCACTCCGAAAAATGGGTCAATTTTTAGCAACTGGAGGTTACCGACTAATTTTGGCTCCTAGATCCAAGTAAAAAGGTTTTGTCCCAGACTTATGCATATCATTTGAAAGCTTAGGGTTAGGCAAAGCTGATTCTGACCAAAAATATTTGCAGAAACTGACCTGTGGCCAGAAATAAGCCCAAATATGCCCAAATTTGATAAAACTGAACATAGTCAAAAATGAAGTTTTTGGCGATTTTCTCAATTTTTTACTAAAAAGTGCACCCAAATCGACCTCATTTTTGAATTTTCCATAAAATTTGCAATCTTTTGATACCCGTTTCATATGCAACAAAAGAAGCAATAATGAGCTACAGCCTTGCAAATTCGGTCACCTCAAAAAATGCCCTATGTTATAACATAGGAGGCATTGGCTATGGTAAAATTTTTCCACCAAAAAACTTCCTACTCTTCCAAGAATCAATATAATCCAAATTCCTTTTCAGGGTTGCTTAATCTAATCCTTAGGCACATTTGGGTGCAAAAATATTATGGATTGCGTCTCTATTTTTTCAAAATAGGGCCCAAATTTGACAGTGATGCCGGGTTTGGGCCTATGTTATAACATAGGTAAAAATTGGCCAAAATTTTTTTAACTTGAAATTTCATTCTAATGCCCGAAATTCAAAGACCTGACTCAGATTGACTCAAAAATGTTATAATCGTAGCCACTGTTTTGAAAACTGAGACTTTTAACTGTCTTATTTTATGCTTATTTTAGGCTGAAATTTGGTAAATTTCGGCATCCTTTTCTTTTGCCTTAAAGATAAAAATTAAGCCAGGAATGATATTTTTAGGTCAATCTGAGTCAGGTCTTTGAATTTCGGGCATTAGAATGAAATTTCAAGTTAAAAAAATTTTGGCCAATTTTTACCTATGTTATAACATAGGCCCAAACCCGGCATCACTGTCAAATTTGGGCCCTATTTTGAAAAAATAGAGACGCAATCCATAATATTTTTGCACCCAAATGTGCCTAAGGATTAGATTAAGCAACCCTGAAAAGGAATTTGGATTATATTGATTCTTGGAAGAGTAGGAAGTTTTTTGGTGGAAAAATTTTACCATAGCCAATGCCTCCTATGTTATAACATAGGGCATTTTTTGAGGTGACCGAATTTGCAAGGCTGTAGCTCATTATTGCTTCTTTTGTTGCATATGAAACGGGTATCAAAAGATTGCAAATTTTATGGAAAATTCAAAAATGAGGTCGATTTGGGTGCACTTTTTAGTAAAAAATTGAGAAAATCGCCAAAAACTTCATTTTTGACTATGTTCAGTTTTATCAAATTTGGGCATATTTGGGCTTATTTCTGGCCACAGGTCAGTTTCTGCAAATATTTTTGGTCAGAATCAGCTTTGCCTAACCCTAAGCTTTCAAATGATATGCATAAGTCTGGGACAAAACCTTTTTACTTGGATCTAGGAGCCAAAATTAGTCGGTAACCTCCAGTTGCTAAAAATTGACCCATTTTTCGGAGTGACTTTACGTTTTTGGTCATATCTCGGGCTATGATTCATATTTTTGGAAAATTCCAAAGGGAGAGAGATCGCAAAAACATGCTCTACAATCCTGTTTTTACAGTTTGTCAACTCAACAATTTCACTTTTCCATCCCTTCCACAGGATATCTAAGAACTTATGTAAAACGTCTCTTAAAAGTGGAAGAAATATCTGGTACCATCGGCAGGCCGAAATTAATACTTTTCTCCCAAAAATACTTTTCTCCCAAAAATCGGGTGCCCTGAGTTTATGTCAAGAAAATTTCTCAAAAATATGTTAGTTTGCTAATGAATTTGCATTGTATTTTCATTTTCGAATGTTTTCTTTTTGTTATATTTTTTAAATAAGTTTATTTTTTATTCACTAGATTTTATTTATCTAATAAAATCTTAACTAATTATATAAATAACAATATAAAGTTTGCACTTTTACATTTTATACTATATTAAAAGTGGAATAAATATATGATACCATGGGCAGGCCAAATGTGGGTCTCTTTTCTCCAAAATTTGCAATTGCAATTGTAAAAAGTCAAGGAAATACAATTTTTACTACTGGAATCTGCTGCGTCATCTGCATTTTGTTTTTGGGCGCGCATGGAAAGAGACACTGAACTGCGCGCCAAAAACAAAATGCAACTGTCCAAGCAGCAGATTCCACTAGTAGAAATTGTATTTCTTTGACTTTTTACTCAAGGCAATTGCAAATTTTGGAGAAAAGAGACCCACATTTGGCCTGCCAATGGTATCATATATATATATATGTATATCTGGAAATGCTGGGAACGGGCGAATTCTCAACGGATTTGGACAAACTTTTTTTTTCCTGAAAGGTAATGCTATTTTAGGAAGATCTGGAGGGGTAGACCCGGAATTTGAGCATTTGAAACATTACTTTTTTGGGTAGAAATGTTGAAAAATGGGGTATGCTGTAAAATGCTCAATTCTCAACGGATTTTGACAAACTTTTTTTTTCCTGAAAGGTAATAATATTTTAGGAAGATCTGTAGGTGTGGAACTGGTCCCAAAGCATTTGAAACATTACTTTTTTGGGTAGAAACTTTGAAAAATGGGGTATGTTGAGAAATAGCGAATTCTCAACAGATTCGGACAAACTTTTTTTTTGCTGAAAGGTAATACCATTTTAGAAAGATCTGGATGGGTGGAACCGGTCCCGGAGCATTTGAAACATTACTCTTTTGGGTAGAAAGGTTGAAAAATAGCTATGCTGATAAATAGCGAATTCTCAACGGATTTGGACAAACTTTTTTTTTGCTGAAAGGTAATAACATTTTAGGAAGATCTGGAGGTGTGGAACTGGTCCCAAAGCATTTGAAACATTACTTTTTTGGGTAGAAACTTTGAAAAATGGGGTATGTTGAGAAATAGCGAATTCTCAACGGATTCGGACAAACTTTTTTTTTGCTGAAAGGTAATAATATTTTAGAAAGATCTGGATGGGTGGAACCGGTCCCGGAGCATTTGAAACATTACTCTTTTGGGTAGAAAGGTTGAAAAATGGGGTATGTTGAGAATTGGCGAATTCTTAACGGATTTGGACTCAAACTCAAATGCACAAGAAACAAAAATTAAGAACATTGACTTTATAAGCAGCTAAGTTGCCTGGGAAGTTGTGGGGGGAGCTCCGCGGTCACCTATTGCGCTCTGCGCCATATACTTGTTTCCAAAAACAATAACATCTATCTTGCTGATATTATTCTATGCTTTGGTGCTTTTCTAATATCTAAATTCATTACAGCTTGTTTGATGGTAAAACGAAGAGATTGCTAGTAAAGATTCTGCCAAGAAAGATTATAGATGCCTGCGTTTTTATTTTAATGCATTCAATTCAGGAGTTAATGAATAATAAAACAGACAATAAAGACTTTTTGAGAAAACATTTTAACTCGTCAGGTGATGATTAACTGATTATTTCATCATACCTTATTTTGTCGTGTTCTGCTCATCAGTCATCAGCAGTTTTTTAAATTGTTCAAAAACTGTGGTCCTCATAAGGCAGGCAAAAAGCAAGTGAATAGCAAAGGTGTCCGTTTCGGGAATAAAAATGGAGAAGCAAGGTAAGAAATCGTTGCGAGCAGTCTGAGAGCATGAGTTCAAAGTGGCTGGAAAAGAAAGGCTTGAGTAGAAAAGCAGATGAAGGACTAGGCGGAGAAGAAAAAAGATAAAAGAAGTGGCGGCTAATTGTCGTCGAGGTCCATTTTTTTCTTCGCCTGAAGTTTCTTGGCGTTTTGGATCTCCTGTTCTTCCGGGTATTTGAGGGTGACGCATTCCTCCTTGCCCATGTTGCGGAAGATCCCGATTACCTCCACCTTCACGTAGTCCCAGCCTTCGGCGCACATCCACCCCGTGTACTGCAATCCACTTCAATGCAATCGATGGAGCAAAAGAAGAGGGAAGAAGAGTGAAACATTTTGGGTGCGTTTGTACTTGCGAGGCTCGCCGCCGCTTTTCTCTTCGCTTTCCGGGTTGTAGCGTTGGAGGAGCTGATGGTTGTCCACTCGCCAAACGCAGTCCTTTACCGGCTCCAACTCCAGGTCTGACAGTCGCAGGATGTACGTGCCCTCAAACACCATCAGCTGAAGAAATGGAATGAAATGAATGGGGAAAAAATGAAAGAAAGGACCTTGTCGAATGCCATGGTGCGATTGGGAGTGTTGGGAGTGCGAGGCGTGGAGGAGGTGGAGGACTTGGGGGTCCTGGGTTTGGTCTTCTTGGCGGGGGGCTCGTTCTCGTCTGGGCCGCTGCTGTCCTCCTCCTCCTCTTCTTCCTCTTCCTCCTCTCCCTGGGATTCCGGCTCGGAGGGCTCATCCTCTTTCACCACCGGCTTCTGCTCCGGCGCCGGCGCCGCCTTGGCTCCCCGCTTGCCTCCCTTCGGACCCGTCTTCACTGGCATCTTCCTACCCTTCCCGTTACAGTCCGCACGCTGTCTGCTGGCTTTGCCTCTCTCTCCTCACCCCACACACCAAACCTTGCGCACACTAACATCCGCCCGCCTGTCCCCATTGTTGCCATTCCTCTACTGTCTTCATCTGCTAAGCTCCTCTTTCCAACTCACTCAGCAAAAGAGAAACAATCAAATAATTTGATTAGTTCGAATTTAAAGTAACTATGCAGTTACGGAATTATCATACCGATTATCAAACAAAGCTTTATTTTCATCAAAAATTTTCAATTCATCGCTCCTTGAAAGTGTGAAAAACAGGCTTGTTTTTGCGCGGCTTCAGACCGCCTGCCATATATGACTGGGCGGTCAATGATTTTAAGTTGTAAGCGCTGATGTTTTTGCCTTTACGCTAGCCATTCAGGATTGGCGACAGCAGACATTACCTCGTTTGTTTTAAGATTTTGTACTACTGCTACGGTCACCCAAAATAGGTGATTAGACAATCACAAATCAAGTTAAATTAGTAAATTAATGCAGAGGGGACGTGTTCATGTTTCTCAGCCACAAGATATTGTGTTTTCAGTGTGCATTTGATGGGCAGGAACGGCACAGTGTACTACTGACAGTGTTTGCGCAGTCTTATCGCCTATCCTTCGGATTTATACTTCCTTCACATCAGCTCCATAACCCCATTGATTGAGGAAGAATCATAGTAGCTGGCAAAAATGAGAAACGCTGCTCAGGGCTTTGAGGCGTCTCAACTGACTGCTTGGACGGAGTCGGATGAGGCGGCTTTGAACAAAGCCGTGGAAGAGGCTCAGGCTCAAGCTCAACGCCTTGCAGCAGATGTCTTTCTGCCTACTACATATTTTTCATATGTTTTCATGCCAATTCTAGGAGCATGAATTGGAAAAGCTCATCGCCTACCTCGACCTTACAACTCTGGCTGGAGACGACACTCCACAGCGCGTGGCTCAGGCACCATTCCACCAATCTCATTGCCAGTGCATTGAAGGAGCTTGAAAGGATTGAGTTGTACCAGCGAGCCGTGCAGCCCCTGGCTTCCAAACCGGAGCTGCACGCGGCGGCAGTCTGCGTTTACCCCGCCCGAGTAGCCGATGTCCTGGCCGAGCGGAATCGACTTCCTCCCGAAGCCCCCAAAGCAAAGATTGCCTGCGGTCTGCCCCCTTTTGCAGTCCGTAGAGTAGAAGGGACGTTAGTTGGGATTGCAGTAGCGGCAGGCTTCCCATCAGGCCAGTACCGGCTGGAAAGCAAGGTGCTGGAGGTGCAGCTGGCCGTCGCCGACGGCGCCGAAGAGATCGACATCGTCATCTCCAGAGCCCTCGCGCTCCAGGACTCCTGGCCTGGCAAGCCTTTCCTTCTGCTCCTCTGCTCCAAGCCTAGCAGTGATCAGCCTTCTAGAGCTCTACAAAGAGATTGCGGCGCTGCGAGGCACCTGTGGGAGTGGAGTTGGGCTGAAGACGATTCTGTCGGTGGGGGAGTTAGCGAGCCGGCAAAGAGTCTACGCGGCTGCCCAGGTGGCACTCTATGCTGGTTTGCTTTCCCTTCTTCTTCTGCACAGCCATTGAGGTCAATAGGCGGGCAGGCAGCGACTGGGTGAAGACGAGCACGGGGAAGGAGGCAGTCAACGCCAACCTCCCCGACACATTCGTCATGCTCACTGCCATCAAACGATTTTATGAGGCCAAGCAAATCAAGGCTGCCTTTTGTGGCTAATTGAGTTCTTTGAAGACGAATGACTTGACTTAGGTGGGGTTTAAACCGGCCGGTGGCATCAAAACGCCAAAGGATGCGTTGGCCTATGTGGCTATGGTTCAGGTAAATTGACCTCCTCACATTTCGCCCTCCTCGTGAAGGGTGAGAGAAGAGGTGGATGGATTGTAGGCGGTGCTGGGAAAGGATTGGCTGGAGCCGAGTCTCTTCCGCATTGGTGCCAGCTCTCTTTTGGACAATATCATTGCTGCTCTGTAGCCCAATTATGCGGCTTTCTCTTTGCACACGGCGATACAAAACGTTCCCTTTTGATTAATGAAATGCAAAAACACATCGAAACAAGCTATTCGTAGAAAAATATACAGCTAAAAACATGAAGGACTGGGTATAAGAGAAAAGAGATGCTGAAATGGGTGAGGAAGGAAGGAGCAGGGTTAAGAAGCAGCGGCGTTGGGAGCGGGGGTCTTCTTGCGGCGGCAGTACTTGCGGTGGGTGGGCCAGTGACCCTGCTGGCATTCCACTGAGCAGTAGGCCGAGTTCCAACAGCAGTGATAGATCGCCTCCGCTTCGCACTGCCAGCACTTCAAACACCAATCATCTCCTCTCCTCAACTCCTTTTCCTTCCTCCTCACTCACCCATTGCTTCTTTTTGATGGCAGAGACTTCCTTCTTGTGCCGCTCCGTCGCTTTGCTCATCTCTTGCCGCAAATTATCTCTTCAACAGCCACTGTCTTAGGCTTCTGCAAAATGCGGGAAAGGGGCGGACTTGTATTTCTGTTCTAGCTCCTGGCGAGTAGTGTCCAGCTCATCCTTGAACTGCGTCAGCAAATCTGTGCGTATTTTATTCTGCAAAATTTAACAAGTGGGAATGATGAGGAATGAGGAGAATGGGCAAAAGAATACCTGGTCAGAGACAAACTCAGAGTGAAGTTTCTCGGTGAGCTCAACGAGGAGCTTCTCGCGACTCTGCTGGTACTCGGTGAGCCAGTAGCGCTGCAGGTCCATCAACATCTTCTTGAACCGATCGTCGATGGCCCACCCGCCCTGTTCATTATCCCTCTAATCCCTCCATCTTTCATCCCTCCAAAGAACTAACTTCATCCTCAAGGCCGGGAGGGCGAGCTTTGAGAGTGGCGGTAGTCCGTCCGGCTCCGTCCACCTCCATATCACCGCCCGCCCCTGCCTCCCCAGACTCGATGTCCACCTCTTCCAGTGCATCCAGCTGTAAATTATACTCACACCTCATCCTAAGTCAAAGAGAAGGTAAGTGTGTAGGAAGACTTGAGGCCGAATGGTGTGAAGGAGGTTGTTGGCGGTGCGAGTGAGATCGGCGTCCTTGCCGTGTAGGAGGGCGAGGTTGTGAACGAGGAGCTGGAAGTCCGCGAAGAAATCCCTCGGAGTGGGGTAGCGGCCAGTGTCCAGCTTGCTGCGCATGGAGGCCAGGTCCATGTCCCGAGCCACTAGCGTCGCGTACTCCTCCCGTCGAAGCTTGGAACCTGGGGGTGGGAGGAGGAAAGGGTGAAGGAAGGGAAGTAGTGAGAAGGGCGGGAACCGAGCTGAGCTTGTCCCAGAGCAGGGCCGCCGCCTTCTCTGATCACCCGGAAGACCTGCTCCAAGCTTTCCCGCAACGTCGCTGCATCCAGGCTCGTCGGCTTCTCCGTTGACTGACAATCACGCTCCCTGCCCTCAGCTAGAGCAGGAATGGTGGAGGGTGAAAAGGTACCACGCAAACAGGGCAGGAGAACTCGGCGCCCGCAAGCTCAGGCATGTTGAGGCAGAGTGGATGGTAGACGCGGAAGCAGGTGGAGCAGCCGACCACGTCGCCCTGAGATGGGGAGCTGGAGGAGTGGCACTCGAAGCAGTACCAGTCATGTCCCGCCTCAGCCCCAGTCTGCAAATGCCCTATGCATCAGTTGAGTCCAGCTGAGAAGTTCCTTGGGGCAAAGCAACGGAGGAAGGCGGAACGGTGGAGTAGACGGGGACGTTGTCGGGGCCCAGACTGGAGCTGATCAGGCCGTACTCCAGCGCCGAGTTGAGTTTCATCTGGAAAAGCGTCGGAGTGAGGACAAAGGGAAGAGTGAGAGGGTTTAGGTGACCTGAACAGCGTCGATGGGAGGGTTTGCCCAGTCGGAGGCGGGCGGTAGGCGAAGTGCGATGTTGTCGGCGGTGGCGAGGACGCCGGTCTCCGCCAGCTCCCCCACAGCACTCCACAACGCCCGCGTCGTATCCGGCGACAGCGGACGCCCCAACGACATCGCCTTTCCACTTTTTCAAACACTATACTTCCTAGCTGTCCTCAAATCGTTTGGAATTGGGAAATATGAAAAGGAGAGCTAAGCTGGGCTGTGAAAAAGTGGCAGTGGAATGGAAGGTGAGCAGGAAACATTGAAAATGTAGAGAAGCCCGCATTTACACAGTAGGCGGTGGAGGAAGGAATCGGGGAGCCTGTACGGTACGCCATCGTAGGCGCTGGACGCCTGTGCCAAGCTCACTCGCCTTCAAGTCACCACCCACGCTCCATTCCCACCTTTCCTCCTCCGCCTCTGCCTGGAATGGACTCTACTACTATTCTGCGCGCTCAATATCTTTTCCATCCCCTTCCATGCCCAACTTGGATGCTGTGAGCCACTGTGCAAACAAATAAGTACTTCCAGTTCATTTATAACTCTTTTACTACTATTTGACTCATCGAGTCCAAAGGCAAATGCTGAAATATTATCATAACACTCTTGAAGGTAAAACGCGCGCTTTGCATAGCGCGCAGACAGGCCGTGCAACACGCGTTAGAGGCTATTTCTACGACTTCTTTATCCTTTGCCGCATTTTATCCTGTGGGCTTTGTATGAAAGGGATTTGAGATAAGAGAAGAATAGAGGAATGTTGGGCCGCGGTGTTTGGTGCCTGCGACCGCTGGGAGTGCGTCTGGCCAGCGCTCGAGGTCTGGCCGGAGGTCATGGACATGTGGAGATTCCCGCGGGCATGAAGTCCACGGCCGAGATCCACGAGCTCGTCTACCCCGACCCCGGTCCACCCGCCACCATGGACGACCTACCCATCCCCTTCAAGCCCTACCAGGTTATCACGCTTCCGTCACATTGAAACATCTGAAATTGGAGGTATTTCTGGTCTCCTCCATTTTTAGCTCTATTCCAATGTTGCAATGTCTGAAAATGAATTTGGCTTGTAGGAGGAGTACAATCGTCAGAACGCAAAGTTCAACATTATCCTGGCCGTAGCCGCCAGTGTCTTCACCCTCACCTTCTCCTACGTCTCCTTCCACTCTTTTACTCCTCCTCTCAACTGAGCAGAAAGAGAGATGTTGGAGGCCTTGTACAACGACATCTGGTCCCTGAAGGCGGGGAAGGCGCCGCGGGCCTTCACTGAGCGACTGCCGCGAACGGAGAAAGACTCCCCTGTCTATTAATTCCATCCACCCATTAGCTTTTCTCCCCCCTTTTCCCCACTCTTCCAAAATAGGAATCGTCTCTTATTTTACTGCCCTTATTTAGCCTAGACCTTTGTCATGAAAATGGCTCGCATAAACATGACAGGACAAAACAGAACAGAACAGGCTAGTTGGCCTTGGACAGTAACTAGAAGGGCTGTTGAAAGCATTTGCCAATGAACACCTGCGTTTGAAAAATTATTCGTAAAAATTAGTTTTAGCCAACAAAATTCACACGAATGAAATTATGAATCTCAATGTTACAAACTGGTTTTGTATGTTTTGTTAAAAATTAAGTTTTGTTAAGTTTTGCTGGAAGCAAGTTAGGAATGATGTGCACTTTGAAACTAAAACACGATGTGAATACATACAAGCGCACTGGGGAAAAGCACTGCAAAGCATGGCATAATCAAGTTAATGTTGGGCTCCAATGAGATGGAGGAAAGCTCTCTTCTCCTTCCAAGCTCCGACGAACCTAGAAAAAACAGGTAAATCTCAATTGAACACAATTATACAAAAAAATAAAACTTTATTGCAACAATAAATCTAATTTTGAATATACACCAAAAAGTTACCATGAATGTTATCATTTTTGAACCGGAAGCCGATTGATAATTCATTATGTAATTACTGTTAATTCCTAGGGCGCGACAGCGCCCTAGTTATGAATGGGTGATCGAGTTTTTGCATGGTTTCCTGTCCCCGAATTGATTGGAAGACTGGTAGGTTGAACCCTAGGACATATATATATCAATCGAAAGCTCACAGTCTGCTCCAGATGACAAAATTCTTGAAATTTTGATTTAGGCCTCTGAATTTTAATAAATAACTAAAATATTAACTAAAATATGTAAAAAAGGGAAACTGCGCAGATTTTTATAAACTGATGCTCAGGTTAGCTTCAATGTGAATAGGAAACTGCGCAGATTTTAATGATTTGATGCTCAGGTTAGCTTCAATGCGATAGATCTTAATTCCTAGGACGCAACAGATCTTAATTCCTAGATCTTAATACCAAGCGATGGATTTTTCCCAATGACTGTTTGAAGCCTTGTTCATGTGGCAAGTAAATATGTCTTCCACATGGCCAAGACCTAGACAAGACTAAAATGCTACAGCATGAGCTGCTTATGAATTGTCAATCATCAAAAAGAACTAGACAAGGTGTGACAAAATCGTGATAAATTTCGATTTAAATTATAAACCATTTTGAGTCAAAATTTTAACAGGTTCATCTACAAAATCCACTGATCATTCATAAGCAGGCGGCAATTTATGGCATGAACCCAGTCACCTAGATTATTCCAGTTTTTTTAATGTTTAAATGATGTTATTTGTGAACTTTACTCGATCATTTTTTAGCCTCTTACATAGGGTTCTACGACAGTTCATCTCGCGACGGTTCATCTCTGCGACGGTTCATCTCCCCAGGCAAAAGTACGACGGTTCATCTCGCGACGGTTCATCTCGCGATGGTTCATCTCTACGACGGTTCATCTCTGCGACGGTTCATCTCCTAATGGCTATGTACGACGTTTCATCTCCACACTGCAAAGTACGACGTTTCATCTCCACACTGCAAGTACGACGTTTCATGTCCATTGGCCTGGGTAGGTCATCAAATGTTGATTCATCTTGAAGGAACAAGGTAAAATGCTGTAATATAAACATCAATTCAAAGTTGATCTAAACATTAAATTTGGAACAATTTTTAAAGGCTCTGATTATTCTAGAAATTCAATTAAAATTGATTAAAAATGCACTATAGCACTGTGGAACAAACTTTTGTTTCTCCCTTCGGAATTATCCAAGAAACTCGTTCAAGCTTAGGCCAAAAAATTCAAAAATGAAATTAGGCGAATATTTTTATAAAAAAACCTTTTGACTCCATTTTTGCAATCAGTTACAATTTGTTTCAATCAACTCATTTTTGAATTTTTTTTTGAATTTGATTTGAAGTTTTTACACACAAAAAATAATCCCACTCTTCCAGAAAAAATATTTGGGGGTTATTACCTCAAGGAATAAAAGGATCAGATAAAATGCTAATTTTGGAAACGAAATGGAAAGAATTGCCTATTTTTTGGGAAATGTACCTAGGTTTTTGAAGATGAAAGGTCATGGTTTCCCTGCTGAGATGAAACGTCGTACTTTGCCCTTTGGAGATGAAACGTCGTACTTAGCCATTAGGAGATGAACTGTCGCAGAGATGAACCGTCGTAGAGATGAACCGTCGTGAGATGAACCGTCGCGAGATGAACCGTCGTACTTTTGCCTGGGGAGATGAACCGTCGCATAGATGAACCGTCGCGAGATGAACCGTCGTGACACCCTTACATAGTGCCAAAATCAAAAAGTGTCAAAATTGAAGCGTGATTCAGATTAAATTAAATAATTGATCATATTGCAAATGCCAGCAAAATTTAACCTTCGATTAGCTAATTTCAATTTAATTTCAATTTGGTTTGTTTTATTTTGTTACATAAACTTATAATTTCATCATGACCAAAATTTTTGAAAAATTTATTTCACTTTAAAGCATTTAATTATATTTCAACATATTTTTTTATTTCACTAGTTATGTTTTCTTTTTTTTTCACTAATATTTGTCCTCTTTTTGCCAAAATTGCCGCCTGCTTATGAATGATCAGTGGATTTTGTAGATGAACCTGTTAAAATTTTGACTCAAAATGGTTTATAATTTAAATCGAAATTTATCACGATTTTGTCACACCTTGTCTAGTTCTTTTTGATGATTGACAATTCATAAGCAGCTCATGCTGTAGCATTTTAGTCTTGTTAGTACATGATTCAGAACACGACTAGATAAGTTGTTGGTGGCTTTAAGCATGCAAACGAATTTGGGTCTAAGTAGGGAGTGCACGTATTCGTGTCTCTAGTCAGAACTTCGGTATATGAGAAAACGACAGAAAAGACATGGGTACTGCATCGTCTAGATCCATATCTATAACCAGCTCCTACAGAAGCACCAGTGCAATGCTGTCTTCCCTGCAGCAGAATGATAAATATTTATTTAT
>JASANA010004259.1:0-27142 GCA_030248095.1 Ptycholaimellus sp. GST1_10
TATGCCGATATAAGTTACAAAGATGTTAAACAATTTATGAAAAGTCAGCCCACCTATACACGTCTAAGACGGGCTAGACGTGTATATCCCCGCAATCAAATTATGTCTAATTTTTGTGGGGAATATTTTCAAATCGATTTAGTTGATATGCAAAATGTGGCATCTGAAAATGATTTATATGCATATATATTACTTGGCTATGATTCATATTCAAAATTTTCAGCCGGCTTACCATTAAGAAATAAGTGGCCTGAAACTATTATCAAAGAATTATTAGCAATGATTAACGATTTACCATTCAAAGTTCAACACATATTTTGGGATAATGATCCATCATTTATGGCTGAAGAAGTGCAAAATTTTTTGGAAGAACATCATATTTTAAACTATACCTCAACCTCACAGGTAAAGGTTCCAGGAGTGGAACGTTTAATTCGAACTATGCGACTAGCATTTGCAAGATTTTGGCAAACACATGATACCTATAGATGGTTGGAGTTTTTACCACAATTCATTGAAAACTACAACAGTAGATGGCATTCTACAACTAAATTACCACCATTTCACGTAGTTAATGATCCTATTGTGCTACCAAAGAAAGTGAAACCTGTTACGGAACCATTTATGACTAAATTACCGCCTGTGGGTAGTTTTGTTCGAATAAGTATTAGTAAAGGTCCTTTCGATAAGGAATATTTTGGAAATTGGTCAGATGAAATATTTAAAGTTATTCGACATAAACGTGGCACACCCATCCCCGGTGCAGTGTTAGAGGATATGAATGGGGAGCTCATAAGAGGTGCATTGTTACCTCATCAAGTTCAAGAGGTTTCATTTGACCCAAACAAAAAAGAATATGATAGCATATTTCGAGTTAAAAATGATCAAGCCCAGGTGAATTTTATTGGTTGGCCAGAAAAATATAAGGAGTGGATCCCCGTTGATTCATTAAGTGATGAGGATAAAGCCTTGTATAATGTGTGATTTTGGTCAGTTGTTAGTGATTTATTTATGGAATAAACAGAACCATCACCAGAATGTAAAACATAGCAATGCATAAAAAGCCAACACCATAGAATCAACGTTTAGGGCCATCAGAAATAGTAGCCTTATCAGTTTTATCACCACTTATTGCATCCTGTAGTTGAGCCTCAAGCTCATCTTCCATTTCAGTAACAATTTGATCGGGAATAAAGTCAGCAAGTTGTTCACGACTAAGAAGACATGCATCAAGGGCCTCATTTACAAAAACACAGTTATCATTATCATAAACACATATGATAAATGTATTATGTCCGGTGAGAGATTTTGGGTCCGCTGCCTGCATAAGGGATAGAACTCGCATATATTGAGTGTTTATTCGGGCAACAGGTCCATTTAGGGAAACTGGTTCGGTAGTATACTGTTTCCCGGGTATTTCAAAGGTTTGCCGGATTTTGAACTTGTCTCCTTCAGGGTGCTTGAATTTTAGCTGAAATAAAAAATGGAAATGGAAATGAAAAAGTTGAAATTATTGCTTACTTTGTTAAGACAATGAGCAATGCCATAGCTCACTTGGTCCTTGGAAACAGGTTTGCTGGTCCCTTTCTGCTTCATTCGCTGTACTTGGGAACCTAAAATTCAATCAGTTTAGTAGTTACTAGTTTTAAGCAGCAATGATTACCAGTGAGCGAAAATTTCATGGTGGGTGTTTCGATGTAGTTTATGACACTGTGCTTTATCTTGTACTCCTCGCCATCTGCCTTAGCTCGCTTGAAGGGTGGGGCCATTTTGCTCAAAAGACTACATTAGCAAAAACCAAGATGTTGAAGGTGAGGAAATTCAAGTGGGTTAATTACCCAGGATAATAAGGTTTTAGCAGGTTCTGGAAAAAAGTTTACTCCCAAATTGTTAGTAAGTGTAATAACAGGTTAAATTGGGTTAAATTGGGTTAAATGTCAATAATTGTCCCCGGTGGTACATGCATTTCACCATGAGGGTAGAATCTGAATGATATATAGATGTCACTTATCTGACGAGTTGACGGCTCAATATTAAAATTGACATTGATCGGTTTTGAACATTTATTAGAATCAATGTCAGTGGTTAGTGATGTATCAGGTGTTGATGATGATGTTGCCGTATCAGTAAGTGAAATTTCATCCAGGTCCAGTTTTCTACAAAATACATATGCTTTAAATATGTATATAATAACTTGCCAAACCTTTTCAAGGGACGTCTCTTCTCAGGCTCCGCAGGCTCCACAGGCTCCTCAGAGATTTTCGTGAGGGGCGGTGGTGGAGTAGATGGAGGGGTGAGTGCAGATGATAGTTTTGGTGGAGGATCAGCTGGTTGTAGTTCTGCTCGTTTTTTTGATGCTATAGCAGATGGACCTCGCTTTTGGAAGGCAAGCGACTCTGTTGTTGAGCGTTTAGATTCTTGGTCTTTTGTAGAGCGTTTAGAGCGGGAAGAGTGCCCTTCTCTTTCCTTCTTATACCTGGAACAAAGTGGATGAAATAAAAAGCTAAAGTAGATGAAATAACTCATTATATATTGTTGTTGCCGTTTCATCTCCTCCTTTCGCCTTATCCATTAGCCATTGAAGAGCCTCCTCCTCGTTGAATGCTTTAAGAGTCTCCATTTGTAGTCTTTGGAACTCTAGATCTAGATCAGCTTTGTTCATCTCAAATTTTATCACAAAATTAGTCAAGGGTTAAAATGAAGGACGCGCCACGCCTCATATATTCTCAGACAAAGGAGGTTTAAATTGGTAGTTAGGTTCAACACAATGTTGGAAGGTTTTAGTGGAGCCTGTGGCATAAGCAGAAAAAGATTCAAGAGCCTTAATCATAGATTTCAAAACATAGCAGACAGGCTTTCCATCAACAAGAAACATAAATCTCTCCTTATCAGTTACAACTGTATATTCAAACATATTCTCAGAATAATCACAAACATAAAATATATTATTATTGCACGTATTGTCATGTTTGTGCTCCTCGTCACAGGCAAAATTAGATGAGAATAGCATATATTTACATTTAAAGGCCATTAAATCTTGTCGAAATAGTGGTCCTAGTTTTTCCTGAAATAAAACTATTGTCTGAAGATTTGAATGAGGAGAATAAACCTTTGTGGTGGGGCAAAATATTCTGTACTCAAATACTTTAAATGGCTGCACTCTCCAATCGGATGTATAGGGCACTCCCACATGGGTAAATTTGATTTTTGCTGCATGGACAGGCCAACGTAATTCATGGCTGGCTTGAATAGCTGTCGCAATGATGGATGTGTCGGTCTACAACTAACTGGACTAAACTTGGAAAAATTTGGGAAATCTGACTAACCTCTGGCTGAATGTGTGTATCCCTTAGCTTAAATGGGACAGGTTGCTCCAAATCAATACTATTATCCCATTTATTATCGATAAGCATTTTTAATATAGGCGTTGTAATATATAATGGGTGTGGTGAATAAATTTCATCTAAAGGGTTTACTGGGCTCCAAAGTTTAATCATACGTGAATCCTTCATTTGCGTAGGTAAGGGACAGCCATCGTAAAGAATAGTCGTAGCCACTCGATCAACATAAGACGGTTTCTCCCTTACAGGAGGAACTAAAGCTGAATAGTTTTGATAGGCCATAGTCACTAAAACAGAATTAGTTAATTAGTAAACAAAGCAATTGTAAAAAAAATGCCAGGCAATCATGCCATGAGGTATAAACGGTTCTTTGGTAAATAAACGGTCAAATGTTTTACTCAATGATCATCAAAAACATAATTGTAATACCATTCTTTAAATATATTACGGGGGACATAAATAAACTTATCACTCTTAGCTTCATCCAACAAAAACATTACTGCACTTTCATCTGTAACAATTGTATAGGAGAATGCCTTCTGTTCTGCTTCGTAACCCTTATTCCATTCGTAACAGGTTAAATTATGTGTATGATTATTTACCCCTTCAGTTAATGCATCACAATCAGCACAATCAATGCCAGTCGCTCGATAGATGACTTGTATAGCATCACACTTTGCTCGATTAAGTGGCTACAATGAATATACAATGATAGTACAAGTTGAGTCAAGTTGAAGTTAACCATGAATCGTTCGCCGCTAAGCTCCCAACGTTTAAGGTCCTTTAAATGAATGCCAATGCCATAACTTTTTTCCGGTTCAGGTCTTGGGTCCCCTTGATAAAATCCTTCGCCGTAAGAGTTCCACATGGTATCTTCAGTATTTGATTGCTCATGCTTGTATAAACAGAAGGTACAGCCGCCAATTTTAGTTGTTTCTAACGATTTACAGCTTAGATTAACTGCCCGATCAATATGACTGGACTTTGTTTCCTTAAATTAAATAGATTAAAACAGGAAAGGGAAAATAGACTATTACCGGAATTAACATGTCGAATAGAATAGCATCATCTTGATCATTGGGTATTACATAAGTGTCCGGATCCGAAGCCCATTGAACTTTTAATATCCATTCAATAATTTTTGAGTTTAGGTATACATGTTCTTCTCGATTAATATAATCTCGGGTAAATGTCTTATTAACTTTCCATAATTTAAAAAACATTGATTGAGGTTTCCATGTGAAAATACACTTTTGTCGTAGAGCTAGTTCAACCTCGTCTATTAAAACGCCACGTATACGCCGAGCTTCTGTAAGTTTTGCAGCATAGTCCTCATACGTATAAGGCACATCCATCCTAAATTAATTTTATTAGTGCTGTAACCTGGAAAAGAAGGTTGAGAAAGATTGTGAGCTTGTGAGCTCTGAGATTTCAGATTTTTTTGGGGTAAGCAGGTAAAAGTTTACTAGTACAATTCATGATTATTCAAATGACAGCTACAAGTATGGTAATTATAAGCCAGCAAATCTTTAAGCATGGTTTTGGTTAGTATGAAGGGTGGGTTGTTAGTAATTCCTCTGCTTAAAAGGTAAATTATCACAGTGTTCCCATCCACTATGCAAAGGATTGATGTTTTATGATATCTTCTCTTAGTAGGCAGTAATTTTTTAAAACAAAATTCATTATGAATTAGCATTTTCTCAGGATGCTCCTCAGCAGATAGAGGACAATGTCCATTTGCTTCTTGATATTGAAATATTTGAGTTCTTGCAGTAATATGACTTAATAGCTGAAAATAATTCAAACTGAAAATGAAAACTAATGGAAAAGAGAACTTACTGGGGCTGGTATGTTTTTATCTTGACGTGTGAGAAATGATTTAATAATTGGTGTTAATCCAGTTCCATTATGAGCAATAGCAAAATTTGCTAGTCCAATACCATATGAATTTTCAACTTTTATGGCAATATTGTATTTGGCTAAGGCTAGTGAAAATAAAGCATGGCGTTCTGCTTCTTCAGATGAAGCTCCACCTTGAAATATCCAGTTAAGACATGGTGGGGATAAAAATACACTGAAATCATCACACATGTAAGAAGCCCCAAGCTCTTCTGGAGTTCCATTTAATGCCCATAAATGAATAATGCTATCCACAAGATTTGGGTTAGGAGAAATTATACAGCGTTTATAAAGTCCTTCCTTAATTTGAGATTTAATATCAATAATTTTCTTTTGAGTTTCATAACATATTTGTTTTAACTGCCAAGAAGAATTGTCCATGGTTACTAAAATTAGCCTCAATTTCTCAGTTATTAGTAAAAAAACCAAAAATACAACTGGTTAAAACCAGCTTTGGTTAAACAAAAGTCTTTGCATGGTGGAAAGTTTACTTTCAGGTTAATACAAGTTAGTAACAGGGAGTAGTAAAAGTAGTTAGTAGTTAGTTAAGCAATCACTGTTTAAATATCAGGGAAAGTGAATTCCTATTCCAGTTTTCAATTTTTGGATATGGGGCTTTTCGTCGAAGAGTTTCGACTGAAAATGAGCCTAATATGTTGTCATTTTGAAAAATATATGCTGATTTATTTGATTTAATGATAGACATATTCACTAATTTAAAAGTGGGTCTAGGTGCACCTCTGCAATCTATGCATTGGTTGCATGGCGACAAGCACAGAGAAGCTGGAGCCTTTGCTGCACCTCTGCAATCTATGCGGTGTAACGCCGAAATGGCGTAACGCCTAAACGGCGTAACGCTGAAACGGGGTAACACCGAAATGGCGTAATGCCAAATCAGTGTAATGCTGAACCGGTGTAACACCGAATCGGCGTAACACCAAATCGGCATAACCAATCTATGCATTGGTTGCATGGCGAACAGCACAGATAAGCTGAAGCCTTTGCTGCACCTCTGCAATCTATGCATTGGTTGCATGGCAAACAGCACAGAGTAAACTGGAGCCTTTGCTTCACCTCTGCAATCTATGCATTGGTTGCATTGCGAACAGCACAGAGAAGCTGGAGGCTTTGCTGCACCTCTGCAATCTATGCATTGGTTGCATGATGACCAGCACAGAGAAGCTGGAGCCTTTGCTGCACCTCTGCAATCTATGCATTGGTTGCATGGCGACCAGCACAGAGAAGCTGGAGCCTTTGCTGCACCTCTGCAATCTATGCATTGGTTGCATGGCGAACAGCACAGAGTAAGCTGGAGCCTTTGCTGCACCTCTGCAATCTATGCATTGGTTGCATGGCGAACAGCACAGAGTAATCTGGAGCCTTTGCTGCACCTCTGCAATCTATGCATTGGTTGCATGGCGAACAGCACAGAGAAGCTGGAGCCTTTGTTGCACCTCTGCAATCTATGCATTGGTTGCATGGCGAACAGCACAGAGAAGCTGAAACCTTTGCTGCACCTCTGCAATCTATGTGGTGTAATGCTGAAATGGCGTAACGCCTAAACGGCGTAACGCTGAAACGGCATAATGCCGAAATGGCGTAATGCCGAATCGGCATAATGCTGAATTGGTGTAACGCCGAATTGGCGTAACGCTGAATCGGCATAACGCCAAATCGGCATAACCAATCTATGCATTGGTTGCACAGGCGACCAGCACAGAGAAGCTGGAGCCTTCGCTGCACCTCTGCAATCTATGCATTGGTTGCATGGCGAACAGCACAGAGAAGCTGGAGCCTTCGCTGCACCTCTGCAATCTATGCATTGGTTGCATGGCGACCAGCACAGAGAAGCTGGAGCCTTTGCTGCACCTCTGCAATCTATGCATTGGTTGCATGGCGAACAGCACAGAGTAAGCTGGAGCCTTTGCTGCACCTCTGCAATCTATGCATTGGTTGCATGGTGACCAGCACAGAGAAGCTGGAGCCTTTGCTGCACCTCTGCAATCTTTGATTGATAAAACTAGCGGAACGCAGCGTTCATGAAAGTATCTTTCATAGAGCCACGTACCGCAGCAGGACATTGTGAGCTTGAAAAGGCCGAGCAAAAGCCTAAACGCCAGCTCTTGCCTGGCTGCTGCTCAGGTCCTTTTCGCCGGACAGAATGCGATTGCAAACTGTCTAAGCGTAACTGAAAAGTTATGCTTGCGGAATAAAAACCGCCGTCCACTTTTACGAAACTCTGGCATTGCCGGATAATTTCTAAAAAAGTGGCGCAGCAAAGTTGGCCCAGTGCCGGAGCTGTGAGAGCTGGGCACTCGCCTACGCCGCTCCTCCAGCGCTCGCCGCAAAGCTGCTCACTCTTTGGCCCTGCCTTTGAGCATCAACTAAACTCTGCCCATTTGTCGCTAATTTTGCCGAAGCAAGATTCGATGAAAAAACTGGGCATAGTTTGGAGGCGCTCCTGCGGAGACCTCCGCGGACACGCCGCTCTGGCCCGCCTCAGAGTCCCTAGCTGACGCGTTTTCCAGGCACACACCTGGCAATGCCTCTCAGCACTGCCTTGCCTTTATCATTAAAGCGCAACGGCAACCCTGCTTTACGAAACTTTCAGCATTGCTGGACAGAGTAAAGTAGGAGCAAGCCTCCGCTATTTGGCCACGGAAAGGGAGCAAGTGCGGACAAACGTCCGCCAACTCCGCCCACTTTCCGCCGCAGCAGAGCGGGCCTGCCTCAAAAGGCCGCGCCGCCCTGCACTGCCAGCAGCGTTCGCTTGCTGCTCCCCTGAGCATTGGCAAAGCCAAAGTTCATCGTTGAGCAACCCCTTGCGGAATTCCCCGCCTGATTTATGGCCCAGTCCCAAGGCGCATTGACCTCTAAGAGGCCTAATTGCCCCCGGGCAGGAGCTAGGGTACCCAGCAGAACAATCTGCCCCTTCTCCTATTAGCCAGAGAATGTACGCAATAAACTTAAACAGTTTGTCGCCCATTTCTCGGTGTTGCTATCGCCCGTTTCTTGGCGCCATAATCATAAGTCTCTAAATGCAATTGACGCATAAAAGAGCATTTCGGACGCTGAAAAGTGTCGGAAAATCAAAGTCCTTCCAAGAAGGCTCTTAGCAAGGCCTGCACGGCTGAGCTTAGATGCGGAGGATGGGAATGAGAGCCTATCTATCCGCTCCGCCTGTGCCAGCTTTGGCCAAGCGCGGAAAAGGCTGGGCAAAGAACTACGCCTGTTCGTTGGGCAGCGTTCTGAGCCGCTCCAAAAAAGCCTTCAATCTCTCGCCTAGTCTAACTCCGCCAATAAACAATTTGCGGCAGAGTTACGTCTTTCTATATTCACTTCTGCGAAGCTAATTTGCGACGCGTTTGAATTTAGATAAGACAAACTTTCGTCTAGTCTGCAAACTCTTTCTCAGCTGGATATATTGCGCTCAAAATAACGCACAATCCATGCTAGAGTAAATGAGAATGCTTAGCGTTGGCACTCTTATTGAGCCACGTTTGTGCATTGCTTTGGCCTCTGATAGGCAATCGGAGTGGAATGAGCAACCACTATGCCAGATGCAAATCTGTTTCTGGGCCTTCTCTGAAGGCATGTTGGCTGGCCTAAAACGCCGCCAAGCCGCCCTTGCGTTTGATGGGGAGTACTGCCTCCACGTTAGGATCTTTGATGCACGCCTTTCTGGAAGGCCTCTGCCCTGGCCCTGAACTGCGACGGCAGCAGGGAAGGCAAAGATAGGCAGTGAAAAATGCGGCCGACGGGTCAGCATTCTGCCCCTGTTTCCCAGACGGAGTCTGGAAGATAGCAGTCCAACCGCAAGCGGCATGCGCAGTCAACCCCCCCCCTGCGAACTTCTGACCTGCAACAGGCCCCTCTTCGCGATTAATGAGCCAAGTTTAGCCTTGCCCCAGACACCTCTGGAGGCTATGGGATCGTAAACACGGCCATTTGTCAACGCACCTACCCTCTACCCTCCTGTCATCACCCTCTCTTCATCGCCGCCTTCTCTACACCCCCCCCTATCCCCCTCCCCCCTTTGCCCTCCTCTGGAGGCCAGGGGAGCGGAGATGCGGAGATAGCCCTCTGTGCGGATGCGAAAGCACCGCCTTGGCCTGCGTTAAACTGCGGCCTCCCAGAGGCCAACATCCAGTCTACTCCTGCCCGCCCCCCTGCGCTGACCAGCCCACTGCTCCCGCCCCCTTCAATCCCCCGGATCCACGCATAAGGAGAGGCTCCGCCCTCCTGGCTGCCCCCTCCCCCAAATAGGCCCCGCCTATCGGAGGAGGGAGGTCTCAGCTCTGCTGGATTTCTCAGTCACTCGCATCTCTTGCCACTGACTCTGCTCTCCTCTTGCTCCTACTCACCCTCCTCTTCCACTCTAATGGCAGACCAGCCTCAAGAGCAGGACCACCGAGTGTCCTCCATGGAAGAAGGAGTGGTGGATGGGGCAAGGGAGGAGGAGGAAGTGAACATGGGGATAGACGAGCGCCTCTCCGAGGTCTTCGGCAGCGCCGATGACGACGACGCCCAGGAGGCCCCCGACGCTGAGGACGCCGCCCTCGAACAGCCGGATCTGGGACTCATCGTGGATGCGAAGCCCCACCCCGGCTCCGGCTCCTCCTCCGCGTCCGACGGCCTCAACTCCCGCTCCCCGTCGCCGCCCCCAGCCTCCTCCTCCGCCGCCATCGCCCTCTCCGCCAAGAACCAGGACCTGCTTGCCTTCCAAGCGGGCCTGCAGAGCGAGAAGACGAAGCAGCGCCCCCCGCCCTCCGCCCACCGCCGCCCGTCCCTCCACCGCCGACGAGACCAGGACGCAAAGGAGACCGTCTCCAAGGTGCCCACCTTGGTCTCCTTTCTTCCGCCGCTCGCTCCCTCCTCACGGAGGAGCCTGCCAGTCGGCCGCCCTCTCTCTTGCTTCCCCCTTCAACCTCCTTCCCCTCCTGCCCTAGGAGAGGAAGAGAGTGCGATGGAGGAACTGGCTCGCTTGCGAAAGCTAGCCGCAGAGGGTGGGCTGTACTGTGACAGGGCTGCGAGGTACCAGGTCACCCTGGGCCAAATGTCGCGGACCCTAGCGGAAACACAGGAGGAAAAGAGAGCCCTCGAGTCCAGGCTGATTCAGCAGGCGGCCGAATTCTCTAGCGCCCAATTCACCGTCCCAGGCATCAGGCATCTCTCTCGTTTGCAGAAGAGCTACGATGACCTTCAGCGGAAGTACCAACTTCTCCAGCAGGAGCTGGAGAAGGAGGTCGGAAGCGGGCGAGGCCGCAAAGAGCACACGGCCGACCTCAAGCCAGGACAGGAGGCCATCAGCGAGCTGGAGAGCTCCGCAAGAACGACCTCATCCTACGCCCGCCCGAAGGCGTTCTGGGCGAGGTGTGGACACGCCCAGGCCTCACCCTCAAGGCCTGAACGCAGACGACCAGCCTCCATCATGGAGCTTCCGCCCCCCCCCGCGGTCGTTGGCCTCCTCCCTCCTGACTGCCCCCTTCTCCCTCAACTGCCTCCCCAGAACGTAAGTAGCGAGCAGGAGCAGCGAAGGGACCAGCGCCTGCCACACCCGCCGCGTCCGTTCTCGCTCTCCCTTCCAGGCCCCGCATCCTCTTCCAAGCTCCAAACCGACTCCAGGTAGACGGCTAAGAGTTCTAGGCTAGGAAGAGAGAGCCCAGGGCCCTACCACCCCACCACCTCAACCCCAAAGCAGACACAGAACTTGAAGCTCCCTCCCAGTAGTCCCCTGACAGGAACGGGAAACGCCTTCCCAGCGACAGGGTAGGAAAGCCCTCCCGCTCAGCAAGCGAGGAAGCTCGCAAGCACTCCCAGGAGACAAGGAAAGATCACCAAGTGATTTACCTTTGCTCCCCTGCCCCTCTCCTCTTCTTAGCCAGTAAGGGACGAACAGGAAGGTAGAGTTATGAAGGGCAAAAGAGAGAGCGCAGTAAGTTAAACGAAAAAGGTTTAGCAGAAGGTAAATTTTTTTTTTTAATAGCTGATGCTATTTGGATTGTGCGGAAGCGAGAGATTTGGATTGACTTTATGATTATTTGAGTAATTTGGGCATAGAAAGTGTTAGGAAATTGTTTAATAATTTTGAGTATTCCAGATTTATTTGAGCTAAAAGCTTAGTGTTTCTAGGGGAAAGAGTTGTTGTCTTTTTACGTCTAATTAAATTGTTATATTAAATTTAATGAGAGAAATTACGCAATTTTTGTGGAATACTCCGTTATGGAGTTGAAATGTGAATTAATTAGAATTAATACGCAAATGAGCGCTTTATTGCATAATAATTTGGTTTGGATAAATCTAATAAAGTTATATTTTAATGAGCGAATGACTTATTATTGGCAAAATGGTATGTCGGTTTGCGTAAAAAAATCGTGAATAGAATTCATGATTTTTAAATGACGCAATGGCGTTTATTGGCAGTTTGTTGCATTTGGAAATGTATGTTTTTTTTGAAATACGGTTGCAGCAGTTGATCGTGATCCAGAGCGTGGAGACGGTGGGCGATCTTTTCCGCTTCCTGTTTGAGTTTGGCTTGGTTGTGGGCGTAGTGGAGGTATTGACGTTCGTAGTGGAGTCGGGTCTCGTGTCCCACGGGGTATTTCCTGGCCTTCGCTTCGGCTTGGGCCATGGAGTTGCCGAGGATGTCGATTTGGGCATAGATGTTGTGGTAGGCGGCGGAGAGATCGTTGCCGTCGTCCCAGGAGAGTTGATTGTTGGTGCTGTTGCTGTGTTCGCTCGGAGGCGAAGAGCGGGTGGAGAAGTTGATTTGCTGGCGTGGTCTCGTCCACTGTTCTCCGGGGTCGTTGTTGTTGTTGTCGACGGGCTCTTCGGCTGGTATGGGAGGTGGGTCGAACTCAGCGCGGAGCTCTTCCATCTCCCGGATGTTCCGAACGAATTCTTGGCGGAGGGCTTGTGGGGGCGGGCGGTCGTCGTCGGGAATCAGGAGGGTGCGGAGGGCGTTCTTGTAGACGACTTCGCATCGGGGGATGAGGCGTCGTCCTTCGTCGGGGTGTAGGAGTTTCATGATGATCTCGAGGTTCTCCGGGTGGTAGACTCCCTGGAGAACGAGTTGGAGTGGGAGTCCTCGATACGTCGCCTGATGGTTGGCAGTGCAGGTTCTGCACTTGTAGACGGCGTTGGAGGAGTCCAGGAGCTGCAGAGCCAGATCACGCTGCTCCACCTGGTAATCGACCGGGAGGCTGAGCTCCCAGGCGTCCATCGCACAGGTGTAGCAGGTGTCGAGGTCGCAGCTGTAGCAGTGAACTGGTGCATTGGCGTGGTTGTTCGTAGGCCCACGGCACTGGCTGCACTTGTTCACTTCGGCGGATGCCATGCTGACGCACGCAATCAGGAGCTAACTGATGCTTGGCTGCTGCAGATGCCAGAGATCATCAGCTTGCAAGCTAAATTTTCGCGCCTGGGGGGACAGGGGAAAAGATAGGGAAAACTCAGTCAGGGACGAATGGTCATAACTCGGGGTGAACCAATCGAATTTGCCTGGACTTTGGCGTAGAGTACCGTCCATATGTGTGACAGAGAGGGACAAGGTGTCCTATATGTGTCACTGTGGGATCGGGTCTCTGGCCATCGTCGTAGACCTACGACATGGTCACTTAGAGCTCTGACGTGCGCGCTTCTTCGCACCTTACTTCCGGTCACGGGTAGGTGCGAAGATTCACTTCCGCTCACCTCACACCTAGGCGCGAATTTGAATTTCACACGTAGGTGTGAATTTTCGCTTTTACACTTAGGTGTGAAGATTTTGCCGTTCGCCAAGAAATAATAATACGCTCTATTCGCGTCACTTTAAAAATCATGAATTTCATTTCACGATTTTTGTTTCGCAAATGGCAACATATTATTTCTGCCAATGATAAGCGCTCAGTTCGCGTCATTTAAAAATCATGAATTCTATTTCACGATTTTTTTTTTATTTCGCAAACGGCGACATACCATTTGTGCCAATAATAAGCGCTCAGTTCGCGTCATTTAAAATCATGAACTTTATTTCACGATTTTTTATTTCGCAAACGGCGACAGATTATTTATGCCAATAACAGGCGCTCATTTCGCGTTATTGAATTCGTAATTAATTCACGATTTCAACTTCGCATAAAAGGCGGCAAGTTATTTTTCCAGCAAAAGAGTTTGTGCGTAATTTCTGCGTCCGATTAAATTGTAATAGTAACAATTTAATTAGACGTAAAAAGACAACAACTCTTTGTCCCCTAGAAACACGTAAGCGTTGTTAGCTCAAGATAAATTCTGGAATACTCGACAGAATTTATTTCTTTCGCCAAACGACATGTTTCTTCCCTTAGAACGACTTGTGTCTTAGTGGCCCAAATTGACTTCTGGAAATTAATCCGATAGAAGTCAATTCTTTGCTAAGATGCGTTCTCGCTTTCCGCACAATCCTAATCAGTGCCAGCCGATTTTCAGCTTATTTATGTAAAAATAAATAGCCGAATTGCCGTTACTTTTCAGATCGTTTTTTAGCTGCTTAAAAGCGAGCTTCCATTATTAGTTATTTTCTGGATTGAATCAACAGATTTCACTTTCATGGTTTTTCAGCTGCGCTTTTTCTGCTGCTTGTTTGCCCTTAAGCATTAACTTGCATGCGAGACTTTCGCTTCGCTTGTGAGTTTTTTGCTTTCGGTCCACTAGTCCGATTTATTCGAACTCAACGAGTCTCTCAGCACTGGGCTAGAGAGAGAAGGAGAGGAGGAGAGGGGCAACAGGGGAGCCAAAGGTCAAAATCACTTGGTGATCTTATCCTTGTCTCCCTGGGACTGGTGCTTGCGAAGCCGCTTGCGCTGCGACTTGCTGAGCGAGTCCGGGGAGGGCTTCTGTCGTCCTCGTCGATCGGAGCCATCTGGCTCGTCCCCTTCCTTGCGGCTCCGGGACTGCAGGGTGAAGGCCGATTATTCCCAGTTCCCTAGCAATGCGGAGGGGCACTACTGGGGGGAGGGAGCTAATCAAGTCAGACATGCTGAAGTTAGTCTGGCTTTCAGGGGTCTCTGGAGGTGGTGGGGTGAGTGAGGGCCCATAGGTGCGGGCATAACTCTCTTCCCTACGCCTCAGAAACTGCTTCCAGCCAGATCTGACCCTGGAGTCCGGTTTGGAGCTTTGGGAAGAGGATGCGGGGCCTGGAAGTGGAGAGCGAGAACGAGACCGGCGGCGGGTGGTGGCAGGCGCTGACGGTCCCTTCCCGGCTGCTCCTCCGTTCTCCGGCTGGTACTTCAGCGTCTCCTGGGGAGGCAAGCACCTTGCAGGGAGAAGGGGGCAGTCAGGAGGGAGGAGGCCAACCAGACCGCGGGGTGGGTGGCGCAGACCGTTGAAGCACTCCATGATGGAGGTCATGCGGTCGTCTGCGTTGCAGGCCTTGAGGGTGAGGCCTCGGGCGTGGTCCACCACCTCGCCCACGAACGCCTTGCGGGCGGGCGTGAGGATGAGGTCGTTCTTGCGGAGTCTCTCCAGCTCGCTGATGGCCTCCTGTCCTGGCTTGAGGTCGGCCGTGTGCTTCTTTGCGGCCTCGCCCCGCTTCCGCACCTCCTTCTCCAGCTCCTGCTGGAGAAGTTGGTACTTCCGCTGAAGGTCATCGTAGCTCTTCTGCAAACGAGAGAGATGCCTGATGCCTGGGACGGTGAATTGGGCGCTAGAGAATTCGGCCGCCTGCTGAATCAGCCTGGACTCGAGGGCTCTCTTTTCCTCCTGTGTTTCCGCTAGGGTCCGCGACATTTGGCCCAGGGTGACCTGGTACCTCGCAGCCCTGTCACAGTACAGCCCACCCTCTGCGGCTAGCTTTCGCAAGCGAGCCAGTTCCTCCATCGCACTCTCTTCCTCTCCTAGGGCAGGAGGGGAAGGAGGTTGAAGGGGGAAGCAAGAGAGAGGGCGGCCGACTGGCAGGCTCCTCCGTGAGGAGGGAGCGAGCGGCGGAAGAAAGGAGACCAAGGTGGGCACCTTGGAGACGGTCTCCTTTGCGTCCTGGTCTCGTCGGCGGTGGAGGGACGGGCGGCGGTGGGCGGAGGGCGGGGGGCGCTGCTTCGTCTTCTCGCTCTGCAGGCCCGCTTGGAAGGCAAGCAGGTCCTGGTTCTTGGCGGAGAGGGCGATGGCGGCGGAGGAGGAGGCTGGGGGCGGCGACGGGGAGCGGGAGTTGAGGCCGTCGGACGCGGAGGAGGAGCCGGAGCCGGGGTGGGGCTTCGCATCCACGATGAGTCCCAGATCCGGCTGTTCGAGGGCGGCGTCCTCAGCGTCGGGGGCCTCCTGGGCGTCGTCGTCATCGGCGCTGCCGAAGACCTCGGAGAGGCGCTCGTCTATCCCCATGTTCACTTCCTCCTCCTCCCTTGCCCCATCCACCACTCCTTCTTCCATGGAGGACACTCGGTGGTCCTGCTCTTGAGGCTGGTCTGCCATTAGAGTGGAAGAGGAGGGTGAGTAGGAGCAAGAGGAGAGCAGAGTCAGTGGCAAGAGATGCGAGTGACTGAGAAATCCAGCAGAGCTGAGACCTCCCTCCTCCGATAGGCGGGGCCTATTTGGGGGAGGGGGCAGCCAGGAGGGCGGAGCCTCTCCTTATGCGTGGATCCGGGGGATTGAAGGGGGCGGGAGCAGTGGGCTGGTCAGCGCAGGGGGGCGGGCAGGAGTAGACTGGATGTTGGCCTCTGGGAGGCCGCAGTTTAACGCAGGCCAAGGCGGTGCTTTCGCATCCGCACAGAGGGCTATCTCCGCATCTCCGCTCCCTGGCCTCCAGAGGAGGGCAAAGGGGGGAGGGGGATAGGGGGGGGTGTAGAGAAGGCGGCGATGAAGAGAGGGTGATGACAGGAGGGTAGAGGGTAGGTGCGTTGACAAATGGCCGTGTTTACGATCCCATAGCCTCCAGAGGTGTCTGGGGCAAGGCTAAACTTGGCTCATTAATCGCGAAGAGGGGCCTGTTGCAGGTCAGAAGTTCGCAGGGGGGGGGTTGACTGCGCATGCCGCTTGCGGTTGGACTGCTATCTTCCAGACTCCGTCTGGGAAACAGGGGCAGAATGCTGACCCGTCGGCCGCATTTTTCACTGCCTATCTTTGCCTTCCCTGCTGCCGTCGCAGTTCAGGGCCAGGGCAGAGGCCTTCCAGAAAGGCGTGCATCAAAGATCCTAACGTGGAGGCAGTACTCCCCATCAAACGCAAGGGCGGCTTGGCGGCGTTTTAGGCCAGCCAACATGCCTTCAGAGAAGGCCCAGAAACAGATTTGCATCTGGCATAGTGGTTGCTCATTCCACTCCGATTGCCTATCAGAGGCCAAAGCAATGCACAAACGTGGCTCAATAAGAGTGCCAACGCTAAGCATTCTCATTTACTCTAGCATGGATTGTGCGTTATTTTGAGCGCAATATATCCAGCTGAGAAAGAGTTTGCAGACTAGACGAAAGTTTGTCTTATCTAAATTCAAACGCGTCGCAAATTAGCTTCGCAGAAGTGAATATAGAAAGACGTAACTCTGCCGCAAATTGTTTATTGGCGGAGTTAGACTAGGCGAGAGATTGAAGGCTTTTTTGGAGCGGCTCAGAACGCTGCCCAACGAACAGGCGTAGTTCTTTGCCCAGCCTTTTCCGCGCTTGGCCAAAGCTGGCACAGGCGGAGCGGATAGATAGGCTCTCATTCCCATCCTCCGCATCTAAGCTCAGCCGTGCAGGCCTTGCTAAGAGCCTTCTTGGAAGGACTTTGATTTTCCGACACTTTTCAGCGTCCGAAATGCTCTTTTATGCGTCAATTGCATTTAGAGACTTATGATTATGGCGCCAAGAAACGGGCGATAGCAACACCGAGAAATGGGCGACAAACTGTTTAAGTTTATTGCGTACATTCTCTGGCTAATAGGAGAAGGGGCAGATTGTTCTGCTGGGTACCCTAGCTCCTGCCCGGGGGCAATTAGGCCTCTTAGAGGTCAATGCGCCTTGGGACTGGGCCATAAATCAGGCGGGGAATTCCGCAAGGGGTTGCTCAACGATGAACTTTGGCTTTGCCAATGCTCAGGGGAGCAGCAAGCGAACGCTGCTGGCAGTGCAGGGCGGCGCGGCCTTTTGAGGCAGGCCCGCTCTGCTGCGGCGGAAAGTGGGCGGAGTTGGCGGACGTTTGTCCGCACTTGCTCCCTTTCCGTGGCCAAATAGCGGAGGCTTGCTCCTACTTTACTCTGTCCAGCAATGCTGAAAGTTTCGTAAAGCAGGGTTGCCGTTGCGCTTTAATGATAAAGGCAAGGCAGTGCTGAGAGGCATTGCCAGGTGTGTGCCTGGAAAACGCGTCAGCTAGGGACTCTGAGGCGGGCCAGAGCGGCGTGTCCGCGGAGGTCTCCGCAGGAGCGCCTCCAAACTATGCCCAGTTTTTTCATCGAATCTTGCTTCGGCAAAATTAGCGACAAATGGGCAGAGTTTAGTTGATGCTCAAAGGCAGGGCCAAAGAGTGAGCAGCTTTGCGGCGAGCGCTGGAGGAGCGGCGTAGGCGAGTGCCCAGCTCTCACAGCTCCGGCACTGGGCCAACTTTGCTGCGCCACTTTTTTAGAAATTATCCGGCAATGCCAGAGTTTCGTAAAAGTGGACGGCGGTTTTTATTCCGCAAGCATAACTTTTCAGTTACGCTTAGACAGTTTGCAATCGCATTCTGTCCGGCGAAAAGGACCTGAGCAGCAGCCAGGCAAGAGCTGGCGTTTAGGCTTTTGCTCGGCCTTTTCAAGCTCACAATGTCCTGCTGCGGTACGTGGCTCTATGAAAGATACTTTCATGAACGCTGCGTTCCGCTAGTTTTATCAATCAAAGTTTCAATGAAATTCATTTTCACTTTGACTTCTAAAACATAAACAGTCTAAGCTGACGTTTGCCGTCGCCAAATATGGCCGACTTTGGCAAGCCTTTGAGGCAGTCAGAGTGGACTGAAGGCAGGGCAGGAGGTGAGTTTGGGGAGGGCGGGAGGAGCGGCGAAGCTCCAGCGGCCTTTTCCCAGGCAAGCGGCGGCAGCGAGACACAAGGCCAAGTTTAGTTGGCCTAGGCTCAGAAGCGCCTCACTTTGCCGGCTGAGCTCAGCTCAGCTACTCTTTATTCTTCCTCCTTTCCGCAGGCCAATCAAGAGAAAGGCGGCAGAAAGTCGGGCGAGATAAGAGTCGACAAATTCGGCATTCACTTTCCAGCAAGCTGATAGTGAAATTGGAATTCATCGCTTTCCTTTTCAACGCGTCTTGCCGAAAGGCTGAGCGATTGAGAAGGAGGGAAGAGTGAAGAAGGGTGCAGGGTGAAGGTGGACTACTGGATGGCGTAGTCGACGCTGGCGGCGACGTAGCTGGGCTTGGAGTAGAGGTGCTAGCAGTTGCAGGTGGAAGGGAGGCAGCAGATCGTCTTGTGGCCATGGGTGTTTCCACTCATGAACCACTCCATGTCTGCGACCATAAAAAGGGGTGTGCTGCACAGGAGCACACTGAGTCCCTTTTGATAGCCTTTGCGATGGGAGCAGAGTTGGGCGGAAGCTATTATCGGATATAGATAGTTACAACCGGAAGAGGCCGGAAGTTAGTAGGAAGCAGTGGAGGAAAGGTAACACCATCACCTGCATTCTATCAACACTGAGGAGGTCCGGCCTTGGCAGGCCAGACCCCTCAGCCACTTTACAACGGAACCATGATCTGGTACTGAAGGACTCCCAAGTCCGCACAAGCCCTGGAGATTGAGTTGCTGCCGGCCATCGGCGTCGTCTTCGCCTACGTCTTCATCTGCTCCGGCATCTTCTGCATGCTGGAGCCTCAATGGGACTACTTCACTTCGCTTTACTTTGTACGCCCTTCTTTTCTTCCATTTTCTTAGTTTGAGGATATTTTGAGGATTTGTTGAGCCCATTGGATAGATAGAGAGTGGTAGTCTGCTGCAGGTGGTAGTGTCTCTGTCCACAGTGGGCTTCGGAGACGTGGTGCCGAGCACGCACAGCGACGCAGTAGCCGCCTGCATTGTGCTCCTACTCGGCCTCTCCCTCTTCTCCCTCGTCATCAGCGTCGCACAGAGGAGGATGGAACTCAAGTGCTTCCTTTTCTTTCTTCTTCTCTTCCTCTTTGGAGACGTGGTGCCGAGCACGCACAGCGACGCAGTAGCCGCCTGCATTGTGCTCCTACTCGGCCTCTCCCTCTTCTCCCTCGTCATCAGCGTCGCACAGAGGAGGATGGAACTCAAGTGCTTCCTTTTCTTTCTTCTACTCTTCCTCTTTGGAGACGTGGTGCCGAGCACGCACAGCGACGCAGTAGCCGCCTGCATTGTGCTCCTACTCGGCCTCTCCCTCTTCTCCCTCGTCATCAGCGTCGCACAGAGGAGGATGGAACTCAAGTGCTTCCTTTTCTTTCTTCTTCTCTTCCTCTTTGGAGACGTGGTGCCGAGCACGCACAGCGACGCAGTAGCCGCCTGCATTGTGCTCCTACTCGGCCTCTCCCTCTTCTCCCTCGTCATCAGCGTCGCACAGAGGAGGATGGAACTCAAGTGCTTCCTTTTCTTTCTTCTTCTCTTCCTCTTTGGAGACGTGGTGCCGAGCACGCACAGCGACGCAGTAGCCGCCTGCATTGTGCTCCTACTCGGCCTCTCCCTCTTCTCCCTCGTCATCAGCGTCGCACAGAGGAGGATGGAACTCAAGTGCTTCCTTTTCTTTCTTCTTCTCTTCCTCTTTGGAGACGTGGTGCCGAGCACGCACAGCGACGCAGTAGCCGCCTGCATTGTGCTCCTACTCGGCCTCTCCCTCTTCTCCCTCGTCATCAGCGTCGCACAGAGGAGGATGGAACTCAAGTGCTTCCTTTTCTTTCTTCTACTCTTCCTCTTTGGAGACGTGGTGCCGAGCACGCACAGCGACGCAGTAGCCGCCTGCATTGTGCTCCTACTCGGCCTCTCCCTCTTCTCCCTCGTCATCAGCGTCGCACAGAGGAGGATGGAACTCAAGTGCTTCCTTTTCTTTCTTCTTCTCTTCCTCTTTGGAGACGTGGTGCCGAGCACGCACAGCGACGCAGTAGCCGCCTGCATTGTGCTCCTACTCGGCCTCTCCCTCTTCTCCCTCGTCATCAGCGTCGCACAGAGGAGGATGGAACTCAAGTGCTTCCTTTTCTTTCTTCTTCTCTTCCTCTTTGGAGACGTGGTGCCGAGCACGCACAGCGACGCAGTAGCCGCCTGCATTGTGCTCCTACTCGGCCTCTCCCTCTTCTCCCTCGTCATCAGCGTCGCACAGAGGAGGATGGAACTCAAGTGCTTCCTTTTCTTTCTTCTTCTCTTCCTCTTTGGAGACGTGGTGCCGAGCACGCACAGCGACGCAGTAGCCGCCTGCATTGTGCTCCTACTCGGCCTCTCCCTCTTCTCCCTCGTCATCAGCGTCGCACAGAGGAGGATGGAACTCAAGTGCTTCCTTTTCTTTCTTCTACTCTTCCTCTTTGGAGACGTGGTGCCGAGCACGCACAGCGACGCAGTAGCCGCCTGCATTGTGCTCCTACTCGGCCTCTCCCTCTTCTCCCTCGTCATCAGCGTCGCACAGAGGAGGATGGAACTCAAGTGCTTCCTTTTCTTTCTTCTACTCTTCCTCTCTGCTCACAAGCTCACCCTGTTCCAGCAAGCAAAAAGGAATGAAAGAGGATGGAATGATTGAGGTATTTGGGAGCGCTGAAAGTGATGGAGGTAGCGTATCAGACGAGTTTGGCGGCGGCGGCTCGGCGGGACTCTCGGCGTCGATTGGAGAAGGGAAGCTCTTTGAAGAGAACTCATCGCGGAGCTGTGGCTGATGGCATTGACAATATTGCCGGTTTCGGCCGTATCGTTTGACCTATTTATTTTGTTTTGCCTCATATTTGTTGACAATTGCTACTGCTTTTTCTCACGAATTTCACGCTTGACCGTTGTTTGACCAGGAATGCAGCTGTTACACTACACAACAATTTTGATTTGTTGAAATAAACTGAAAAAAGGGAAAGATAATTCAAATGAGTAATGACATTTTCCGGTAAATACAATGAGATGTAACATGACAAGAGAAAACAAGATAAAATGGCTTAAATTTAAAAAAC
Organism: Ptycholaimellus sp. GST1_10; assembly: GCA_030248095.1. NCBI lineage: Eukaryota > Metazoa > Nematoda > Chromadorea > Chromadorida > Chromadoridae > Ptycholaimellus > Ptycholaimellus sp. GST1_10. The sequence goes on from JASANA010004259.1 coordinate 21,289, forward strand.
AAGTAACATTCAGTGTTTCAGATCACTTTCGTTTCCCGTAACAGGCAACCTTGAATCAAACGTGTTTTAATTTTGACGCCAAAAAGCAAGAGGGATAACTCGGTTGGGTCAATCTGGCGACTGGAGACGACCTGGTAGTTGCTGAGGTCGAAGTCCTCAGGCATTCGCACGCCGTCCTTGAAGATGTGCCGCTTCTCCTCCACTGCACCATCACCTTTCGTCACCCGCGTTGTCAAGATTTGCACTCCGCTGCAATTTCTTTCACTAGCTAAACTAGGCTAGATGTTCCTATTTTCCATCATCGAGAAAGAAAATATTAATAATACAATTCTATGAGCTGGAGTCTCATACTTGATTCCATAAACACCGAATTTGTTGGCTCAGAAATGGGACCTTGTTTGGGACATGTCGGGTAGCTGGGAGTCGTGGTCTGGGAAGGAAGGGGCAGCCTCAGCACCCTCAGCCACCGTCCTGTAGCCGCTGAGGTCGAAGTCGTCGGGCATGCGGGCTCAGAAATGGGACCTCGTTTGGGACATGTCGGGTAGCTGGGAGTCGTGGTCTGGGAAGGAAGGGGCAGCCTCAGCACCCTCAGCCACCGTCGTGTAGCCGCTGAGGTCGAAGTCGTCGGGCATGCGGGCTCAGAAATGGGACCTCGTTTGGGACATGTCGGGTAGCTGGGAGTCGTGGTCTGGGAAGGAAGGGGCAGCCTCAGCACCCTCAGCCACCGTCGTGTAGCCGCTGAGGTCGAAGTCGTCGGGCATGCGGGCTCAGAAATGGGACCTCGTTTGGGACATGTCGGGTAGCTGGGAGTCGTGGTCTGGGAAGGAAGGGGCAGCCTCAGCACCCTCAGCCACCGTCGTGTAGCCGCTGAGGTCGAAGTCGTCGGGCATGCGGGCTCAGAAATGGGACCTCGTTTGGGACATGTCGGGTAGCTGGGAGTCGTGGTTTGGGAAGGAAGGGGCAGCCTCAGCACCCTCAGCCACCGTCGTGTAGCCGCTGAGGTCGAAGTCGTCGGGCATGCGGGCTCAGAAATGGGACCTCGTTTGGGACATGTCGGGTAGCTGGGAGTCGTGGTCTGGGAAGGAAGGGGCAGCCTCAGCACCCTCAGCCACCGTCGTGTAGCCGCTGAGGTCGAAGTCGTCGGGCATGCGGGCTCAGAAATGGGACCTCGTTTGGGACATGTCGGGTAGCTGGGAGTCGTGGTCTGGGAAGGAAGGGGCAGCCTCAGCACCCTCAGCCACCGTCGTGTAGCCGCTGAGGTCGAAGTCGTCGGGCATGCGGGCTCAGAAATGGGACCTCGTTTGGGACATGTCGGGTAGCTGGGAGTCGTGGTTTGGGAAGGAAGGGGCAGCCTCAGCACCCTCAGCCACCGTCGTGTAGCCGCTGAGGTCGAAGTCGTCGGGCATGCGGGCTCATAACTGGGACCTCGTTTGGGACATGTCGGGTAGCTGGGAGTCGTGGTCTGGGAAGGAAGGGGCAGCCTCAGCACCCTCAGCCACCGTCGTGTAGCCGCTGAGGTCGAAGTCGTCGGGCATGCGGGCTCAGAAATGGGACCTCGTTTGGGACATGTCGGGTAGCTGGGAGTCGTGGTCTGGGAAGGAAGGGGCAGCCTCAGCACCCTCAGCCACCGTCGTGTAGCCGCTGAGGTCGAAGTCGTCGGGCATGCGGGCTCAGAAATGGGACCTCGTTTGGGACATGTCGGGTAGCTGGGAGTCGTGGTCTGGGAAGGAAGGGGCAGCCTCAGCACCCTCAGCCACCGTCGTGTAGCCGCTGAGGTCGAAGTCGTCGGGCATGCGGGCTCAGAAATGGGACCTCGTTTGGGACATGTCGGGTAGCTGGGAGTCGTGGTCTGGGAAGGAAGGGGCAGCCTCAGCACCCTCAGCCACCGTCGTGTAGCCCCTGAGGTCGAAGTCGTCGGGCATGCGGGCTCAGAAATGGGACCTCGTTTGGGACATGTCGGGTAGCTGGGAGTCGTGGTCTGGGAAGGAAGGGGCAGCCTCAGCACCCTCAGCCACCATCGTGTAGCCGCTGAGGTCGAAGTCGTCGGGCATGCGGGCTCAGAAATGGGACCTCGTTTGGGACATGTCGGGTAGCTGGGAGTCGTGGTCTGGGAAGGAAGGGGCAGTCTCAGCACCCTCAGCCACCGTCGTGTAGCCGCTGAGGTCGAAGTCGTCGGGCATGCGGGCTCAGAAATGGGACCTCGTTTGGGACATGTCGGGTAGCTGGGAGTCGTGGTCTGGGAAGGAAGGGGCAGCCTCAGCACCCTCAGCCACCATCGTGTAGCCGCTGAGGTCGAAGTCGTCGGGCATGCGGGCTCAGAAATGGGACCTCGTTTGGGACATGTCGGGTAGCTGGGAGTCGTGGTCTGGGAAGGAAGGGGCAGCCTCAGCACCCTCAGCCACCGTCGTGTAGCCGCTGAGGTCGAAGTCGTCGGGCATGCGGGCTCAGAAATGGGACCTCGTTTGGGACATGTCGGGTAGCTGGGAGTCGTGGTCTGGGAAGGAAGGGGCAGCCTCAGCACCCTCAGCCACCATCGTGTAGCCGCTGAGGTTGAAGTCGTCGGGCATGCGGGCTCAGAAATGGGACCTCGTTTGGGACATGTCGGGTAGCTGGGAGTCGTGGTCTGGGAAGGAAGGGGCAGCCTCAGCACCCTCAGCCACCGTCGTGTAGCCGCTAAGGTCGAAGTCGTCGGGCATGCGGGCTCAGAAATGGGACCTCGTTTGGGACATGTCGGGTAGCTGGGAGTCGTGGTCTGGGAAGGAAGGGGCAGCCTCAGCACCCTCAGCCACCGTCGTGTAGCCGCTGAGGTCGAAGTCGTCGGGCATGCGGACGCCGTCTTTGAAGATGTGCCGTTTTTCCTCCACACTACCGTCCGACTTCGTCAGTCGCGTGGTCAGGATGTGCACTCCGCTGAAATTGAGAAGGTGAAATCAAAGATTTTGGTGATTGCAAAATAAATTGTCATTAAAATTTTCCAATTGTTGTTGAATGTAAGTCTATCGAAGAGCAGGAGAAAGTAGGACACCTTTTTCCGGTCATGTCCGGCAGCTGAGATTCATGATCAGGCGGTTGAAGAGCGTCTGTCTGGCTATTGTCCACTAGCTGATAGGCGCTGAGGTCGAAATCATCAGGCATGCGAAGGCCGTCCTTGAAGATGTGCCGCTTCTCTTCCACGCTTCCATCAGATTTTGTTATGCGAGTTGTCAAGATTCGAACTCCACTGAAAAAACAAGGTACTTTAACTAGTATAACATGGGGTTCATTTGCACAAAGTGGCTGAACCCATGAGTTGAACTGCCGCCCCTAAGAATCTGGTCTAGGCTGTTTCATGATTTCTTTTTCCCGCTCTTCTTCAGTAGAATGGATGTAGTTAAAAAGGCAGCCACCTGAAACCATAACGCAAATATACACCCTATATTAGTTGATCCAAGATCCACGGAAGGCTACCCAGTCAGCTGATGTTTCCTGAAATATGGGGTCTGGGACTTAGGGGTTGGGGTGGGACTGGGGTGAATACTTAGTACTGCCCCCAGGCCAAGTCCTGGGCGGCAGTTCAAAAATAGCATAACTTGGGTTCTACTGAAGCTTTTTGCATGATTTCAACGCCATTTGAAAGGAAATTTTATGGCCAAATTGATAGTGCACAGCATGAGGCTCATTTCAAAATACCAGAAACACAAAATTGAGGTCAAAATATCTGAAATGTTCAATTTTGGTTTTTGTAACATCAGGATGATGGATTGGTGTAAAATTGCAAAAAATTTCCATTTTTATGGCCAGATTCGTGTTCAGCATCAAAATTTACCTACTGGGGCTCAAAATTAGAGCCAATTACTCAATAAACCCCTCTAAATAACTTTTTGGGTATTGAAACATTAGGTTTCCGGGTCATAACTCGGGAGCAGATTATTTCCGCCAAGGTCCGCAATCATGGCCTGATGCGGCCAACATTTCTGACATTCCCTGAAAAAATGAGCAAAAACGGTTGAGAAACCATGGAGGAATTTGTGCTAACATCCATATATATATATATATATAGCCTCACACCCCTTTTTGGGGTGAATACTTAGTACTGCCCCCAGGCCAAGTCCTGGGCGGCAGTTCAAAAATAGCATAACTTGGGTTCTACTGAAGCTTTTTGCATGATTTCAACGCCATTTGAAAGGAAATTTTATGGCCAAATTGATAGTGCACAGCATGAGGCTCATTTCAAAATACCAGAAACACAAAATTGAGGTCAAAATATCTGAAATGTTCAATTTTGGTTTTTGTAACATCAGGATGATGGATTGGTGTAAAATTGCAAAAATTTTCCATTTTTATGGCCAGATTCGTGTTCAGCATCAAAATTTACCTACTGGAGCTCAAAATTAGAGCCAATTACTCAATAAACACCTCTAAATAACTTTTTGGGTATTGAAACATTAGGTTTCTGGGTCATAACTCGGGAGCAGATTATTTCCGCCAAGGTCCGCAATCATGGCCTGATGCGGCCAACATTTCTGACATTCCCTGAAAAAATGAGCAAAAACGGTTGAGAAACCATGGAGGAATTTGTGCTAACATCCATATATATATAGCCTCACACCCCTTTTTGGGGTGAATACTTAGTACTGCCCCCAGGCCAAGTCCTGGGCGGCAGTTCAAAAATAGCATAACTGTGGTGTAACAGCAGGAACATAGCGAGATTCTCTTTCGTAAGTCACCGGAAGAGGCCCGGAAGAGCCGGGAAGGAGAGCGGAACAGGTTAGGGCATCTTGGGGAAAATAGACAGACTGATCCCGGCCTCCCTTCCGCCTGCCTCGTCAACATGGGATGGACGAAACAGGTTTGGGAAACATCACAGCGCACCCGCCGGGCGGCCGGGAAGGACAGCAGTGATCACACCAAGGACTAGCGCAGGCAGAGGAGCGGGGCCTCGGATCTAAGCTACAAGCAGAGCACTACTATAGGGTCAGGAGGGAAGTCATCGCTCGGTGTCTCCAGAATCGAGTGGTCTCAGCATCTGATGGCGAGGCTCCAGTGTTCGTCTTAGGAAGGAAGTGTTCCATATGAAGGCGTCACGGAGCTCCTCCTCTGTCAGCACCCTTGGTCGGTGTTGACTCGGCGAGTTCCTTCGCTATGACTCGAAATTCCGATTTGAGTCTCCGGGATCTCGTCCGAAGTGATGATTCCATTGAAGCTGGGCTGGGCCGGGTCCGTGAGGGGAGGGGAAGTCATGGAAGAGTAGCGGTCTCGGTCAAGTGGGTGGTCGCGTACTAGTCGAAGTGGTCCTAGCAGCGGGTTTAGACTTGTAGATGAAAGGAGAGCCGAGCTCCATCCGGTCTTTCTAGCACCATTCGACGTCGGCGTGTCGAGTAGCGACTCTGACCGTCAAAGCATCTCTCCAGTATCTTGTGAATCTGGATCGGCACCCGAATGTCTCTGGGACACAGGACGTGGTTCCAGGTATGGAAATGAAGTCGACGGAGACGGAGATTGCATCCGTGGTCGATTTTAATGACAAAGTTGCGTCCCCTCGTGTCAGCCGTCGGCTCTTCCGATCTTCCTGACGAACGGGAGTCTCCCTCCCGGCTCGTGGTGCCTTCTTTAGTCATCGCGGCTCCGGAATCGATGTTGGAACCGAGGCCACTAGTTGTCATCTCCTGTCTCCGTCTCGCCTCTACCCAAACCGCACCCATCACGGTGTCCTCTTCGAGCCAATTGCGCACCCGCCGGTACACTGCTTTCGGTAGTGGGTTGATCCCATCGAGGTCAAGCATCCAGGGCGGATCGGGGAGCAGCAGGATCCCCGTGGACAGCTGGTTCATCCACCGGGAATCCGCATGACGGTCCTTAAGACGGATGGTGGGGA
>JASANA010004260.1:0-31903 GCA_030248095.1 Ptycholaimellus sp. GST1_10
ATCGCGAATATTGAGGCGCAAGCCTTAAAATGCCCCAAGATGAAGTTGATGATGAGCTGCTTGTAGACCATGGCCTGGTAGAAGCCTAGGAAGACAATGTGTAAGCAAATTGACAAAAGATTCGTAATGCACCGATTTACCTATATGGTGTGGTTATTGAGGCGAAAAAGCCCTTAAAATGCCTCAAGACGAAGTTGATGATGAGCTGGTTGTACACCATGGCCTGGTAGAAGCACATGAAGACCATATTTGCACCTATGGTTGTTTGGTATCAAATCGTATCTATTTTTTGAGCCGGTTTCATATCTAGACTCAAAATTAACTTAAACTATCACCATTGGGCAGCATATCTTTTTAGGATTCTACATAGTCACCTATAGGTCAAAAATGGTCAAAAAAATTTTTTGCGAAAATCTTAATGTTTTATAGGCAGGTTTGTGTAGTTTTTCGCGAGAATTCTGATCTGTGCTTGCTTTTTTTCCCTTGGAGACATCCTAGAAAAAGTTATTTAAGATTTAAGATTTTTTTTGTAAGGGTCCCCCCTTACGTTCAATCGATTTTCCAACCTCAATTTCGGCATAAAGGAGGCCGAAAATCAAGATTCTGGACCCACCATGGCACCCTCCAGGGTCGATATACTATAGTGACATTGAGACTGGAGCCCCACATATTGCCAGTATGCCTCCCGGTCAGAACGTACGGCGCACGGCGCACGGCGGACGGATAACGGACGGACACTTTTTAAAAAGTTTTTTAGCCATAACTTGGTCAATTCTCAACCAAATTTAATGAACTTTTTTTTGATTAAAGCTCTGTGTTTGCTGCGTCCATTGAGCCTACTCGCAGCACTGTAAACTGCCCATGGAATATTTGGCAGGCAATCATATTTTCAAAATCCGTAATAGGGTTGGTCCTTGGCTAAGAGGGGACTGTGCTTCCGCTCCGCTCGCACAGCCCCAATATGTAAATGGGGAGCAACAGTTTTTTACCACCTAACTTTCTGACATATCCCAGAAGCTCTCTTAATTGACTGTCAATTTTCAAGTTATTAGCTAGGGGAACAGCTGGTTGCGCTTCTTGTGTATGTCCAAGCAGGATAAGAAGATTTCGAAGAGAGTGGTGATCTGAAAAAGGGTGTTGGCTATGATAAAGGGAGACAAGGTGAGTAGCTTACGGTGGCGCCAATGTATAAACTGATAGTGCCGCCTACAATAGCTATCTCATCAGCGCAGATGTGAAAGGATGATACAAACCGATGTCGCTGAGCATGGTCCAGAAGTCGTAGGCCGGGCGCTGCATCTCCACCCGCTTCCGCATCTCCGCGAAGTAGATGGTGGCACTCACAACGTTGGACCTAATTAGGAGATGAGAGGCTCAGGTGTATGGAGGGAGAGAGGAGGAAAGAAACCGAAAGTAGGCAGCCCCGAGGCGCGAAGTCTCCACGAATTCCCCCGCTTTGAGGTGGAATGTCTCCGCGCGCTCCAGGTACCGTTTCCCGGACAACTGAAAGGGCCTGGGGGCTGAGGCAAAAGTCCTGTCGGAGTGCCTGAGGCTGTCACGGATGATCTCCAGATGATGTCGTCCCAGAGGTCCAAGTAGAACCGACAAGCTTCGTGCAGGCTCAGGAAAGGCGCCGCACTCTCGGGCAGCGTCAGATTTGCCGCTTGGATCAGCTCCATCAACTCCTCCAATTCGTCAGAGCGTGACCAGGCTGGGATGAGTTGGCGGATGCAAACGGTAGGATCAGTTTGCGGAATCATCTCCTGTCTGAGAAGTTTCTGCATATTTTCTATGCCGAACAGAATCTCGTCTCGCCGAGCCTAGCATAAGCAGCCGATGGCAAAAGTTGGCAGGATGATTAAAGCTAGGGAGGGCTGCCTTCCACGTAGGCCAGGCATGGAGGAAGTATTCAGCATTTTCTAGTTCCGATGCGTTGAAGCGCTGTTTTCTGTTTTCAAACAAAAATCTTCCAGCCCCTTCCATAAACATCTCTTCAAAACTAAAGTATAGTTTTGTGCTGTATCATGTAATGTGTTAATAATAGTACAGAATATCTTGATAAGTTTTTAACCGCGGAGTGACCCGTAGGGCCGCTCCGCGGTCTATAGAGGTTACTAAACTTTAGTCCTCATATATTGGGCTGGCGCGAGGGAGCAAGGCGAACCGTCAGCGCCCAGCACCTCTTTTCGACCTAGGTGTATGTTTTGAGGGTTATAGGTAGATATTAAATTTGATAAGGCTCCTACTCCTCACAGAATAATCCAATCCCTATGATTATTTTTCCATTCGCAATTTTTAAGATTTTATTCATTTTGAGCCAAAATAGGTAAAAAAAATTTGGAAACATCAATTTTCAAATTACACCAAATTTTGCCACAAAAATGTTATTTTTGGGTGTATTTGAGTTAGTAGTATTGATTTAGGGCATTGGAATCAAATTCCAACACCAAAAAAATTTTTGGCCAATTTTTGCCTACCGTGGGGGGGGGGGGTGATTTATTCATACCCCTAATACAATCAATTATAACTCCAGAGCTATTCAATATTTTTTGCTTAAAATTTAACACAAGTTACCTCTAAACGTCCCCTGCATTGTGCTAAATTTTTGTGCCAAACGAATAAATTGTCGCGGATTTATTACAATTTTTCTAACTTGAGTCAACTGCTTAAACAGCATTGCACTAAATCATAAAATTTGGCTTAAAATTAAGAGTTTTTTTCAGTTATAAGGAAAAAACTACTGATTATGAGGAATAAATAACAACAATTGTGATTTTAGCTATTTATTTGATGTTTTAAGGATGGTAGATCTTGCAAATCATGAAAATTTTACTTTTTTGGCCACAAATGGCTTGTTCTACTTAGTGGGTAGTGATATAATGACTCAAGTTAGAAAAATTGTAATAAATCCGCGACAATTTATTCGTTTGGCACAAAAATTTAGCACAATGCAGGGGACATTTAGGGGTCACTTGTGTTAAATTTTAGTCAAAAAATATTGAATAGCTCTGGAGTTATAATTGATTGTATTAGGGGTATGAATAAATCACCCCCCCACGGTATGTTATAGCATATGACAAAATCTTAACCATTACCCATTCTCGGGACATTTTCCAAAAAAAAATATAGCTGACCAGCAATATTTTTGCATCACTAACTGCCTAAGAGTTGGATTGACCAGCCCTGAAATGGAAATGGTCCAGTTTTAAGCACAAACAGAACTGCAGCCGATTAAAGTATGATAGTACTACACTACCCCTAGTGCACTAGGGGTAGTGCACTAGGTAGCGCACTAGGTTTAGCACACTAGGTAGTGCACTACCCTAGTGCATTAAAGTATGGAACGCTATTGCTAGTGCACTAGGTAGTGCACTATGTAGTGCGCTAACCTATTATTTTAGCTCCTTTATATGCTAATGATGATGAAATTAGGAATGACTGGGCGCATTTTTGGCAAATCTATGTCACCTAAAGGCTTCACACACTAAATAACAGTAGCAAAATTCAATGTAATGAGGAAATATTTACTCATCTCATACATACTCATAACTACTCGCTGCTTATCGCTGCTTACTTTACAAATGGCTTTGGTTTAGATGCTATGGTCACATCACTGCTGCCCATAAGTGTTGGAAAAAACAACAGCCAGGATGCATCTCATCAATAGGGTATTTGCTTCATGGACAATATTCAATGAAAAAGCAAAATAAATGTAGGATTGTTACTATTTTTAGCCTTTACTATACTTAGTCTTTACTTGGATTGGGAAGTTCCCTTCCATAAACGGAGTTAAGGGCAATTTAGTTGTTGATGAAAGTAAGCTTTATTTTAAATAAACACCTTCAAAAGTTTTGAATTGGGCTGGCGCGAGGGAGCAAAGCGAACCGTCAGCGCCCAGCCCCTCTTTTCGACCCAGGTGTACGTTTTCGGGGTTATTGCTAGATCTTAAAATTGATAAGGCTCCTGCTCCTCACAGAAGAATTCAATCGTTCTGATTCTTTTTGCATTGGAAAGAGCATCATCGAATTGTCCAAAACTCGCGAGAAATCGCCCAAAACATGCAGCAATCATTAGAAAATCACTCAAAACCATTTGTCCGAACTCCTTCTCCTTCTTCTTCTTCTCCTTCTTCTTCTCCGCATCTATTCAATGGACGATAGTAGGTATTCAATCGGCCTGTACTTAAGGCATCAATTGGCAAGGTTCAATGGTAATTCTGTGCAATTAATATGGTCTAAGTCTACAAAGGAAGTTGTGCGGCTGTGTGGTCAAGTGGCTTGTCTATTTGACTCGATTCAGAGATGACCAGGTTCAAACCTTCTTTGATCCTTTTATTTTTTTCTTTTTTTTATCTTAAAAGTGGAAGAAATATGTGGTACCATCGGCAGACCAAAAATAATACTCCTTGTTCCCAAAAAACGATTGCCCTGAGTTTAAGACAAGAAAAATTCTCAAAAATATGTTAATTTTCCAATGAATTTGCATAATATTTTTCATTTTCGAATTTTTCCTTTTCGTTATATTTTTCAAATAAGTTTTTTTTATTCACTTTTTGATTTATCTAATAAAATCTTAACTATATATATAGCCAACAATATCAAATTTGTATTTTTACATTTTATACTATATTAAAAGTGGGAGAAATATCTGGTACCATCGGCAGGCCAAATGTGGGCCTCTTTTCCTCAAAATTTGGAATTGCCTCGAGTAAAAAGTCAAGGAAATACAATTTCTACTAGTGGAATCTGCTGCGTCATCTGCATTTTGTTTTTGGGCGTGCATGGAAAGAGACACTGAACTGCGCGCCAAAAACAAAATGCAACTGACCAAGCAGCAGATTCCACTAGTAGAAATTGTATTTCCTTGACTTTTTACTCGAGGCAATTCCAAATTTTGGAGAAAAGAGGCCCACATTTGGCCTGCCGATGGTACCAGATATGTTTAATATTGGGCTAGGTGGTTTGTAGATGCATTTGTTTGCTATATGGAACATTTTTGACGTTTTTCAATTTTTGAGGAATAATCCACATTAGGTTCGATAAATGAAACAAAACATGTCTCATCAAGTCTTAGGGGCCAATAGGGGGTCAGTAGGGGCCAATTTCGAGACATTTTAGCCATGGAAAATGAAAATATATGAGATTTCAAAATGCACTACCCCCCTCCTAGCCACCTCAGGAGGTGACTACCCCTAGTGCCCTAGTGCCCTAGTGCACTACCCCTAGTGCACTACCATACTTTAATGCACTACCCCCTCCTAGTGCACTACCCCTAGTGCACTACCCATAGTGCACTACCCCATTAAGCATTGCTAGGGTAGTGCACTGCCCCTAGTGCACTATCATACTTTAATCGGCTGCTGGAAGTTTTTAGTGCCAAATTGATGTATTTCAGACAGGCCCTATGTTATAACATAGGGCGTTTCTTTGATTTCTTTGATTCTTCATGGAATAACTGTTCATGGCAAGATGAACATAGGACATGAGATCTAGCAATAACCCCGAAAACATACACCTAGGTCGAAAAGAAGGGCTGGGCACTGACGGTTCGCTTCGCTCCCTCGCGCCAGCCCAATACACATATATGAGGACAAAAGTTTAGTAACCTCTATAGACCGCGGAGCGGCCCTTCGGGCCGCTCCGCGGGGCAAAATAAACCAGCAGAGTCGATAGTCCTCTCCAATTCTTTCTGGTACTTGTCCATCTGAAAAACTGGAAGTCTCTGGGCAGGGTGGGAGTGGTGGCAAAAACCATAATGCTGTTGTCGCGAAGGCGGTTGATGATGACGGCGGCGGCGTGGGCTCTATTAATGGTCAATCTGTATTCCAGGTAAGTGGCGTTGGCCCGCCAATGACAGGCCAGGAACTCCTCCAGCAGCAACGCCAGCTGTTGCCCCAGCTCGTCCGTCCCACCCTCCGCCCCTGTACAAGCGCACACCAGTGCCCTAAGACTTTCCTACAGGGTGACCCAACCACCAGGAAACATGATATTGCTGAAAACATTGAAAACGTTAAAATTTGATGCTCCTATCTGAATGACATTCCCGATTCCACCAGAAGTCATGTTCCAGCTGATCAAAGTCTTTCCTGGCGGTTAGATCGCCCTATACTTTGCGGCAGCGGCTGAGGACAAGTGAGGTTGAGCGAGGCTTTGATGGCGCTCAGCAGAGAAGAAGGCGCGTTAATCCGATCCCGCCGTCCCCAGAAACCCTCCTGGCTGATGGTCATCAGGAGATGAATGGTGCTGATATCTCGCGAGAGGAAATCGGGCGGACTGTAGGCCAGAGCGCGCAGTCGAAACTGATTCGCCTCCTGCAGCCCCAAAGCACTGATTCTGCGGCACGATAGTCCTTATGGACACTGAAACCTGCATACGGACAGCATATTTCTTAGGCTTGCCGAGCAAATACTCGGGTCCGTGCAGTGGCGCCACAAAGAAAAGGATTCTATCAATGAATCTTTCAAACGGCCCATAGACCTTGAAAAAGATTCCTTATGGGGCCAATGGGAACAAAAAGTGGAAAAAAATGGATGAGCTTGCCTTTTGATTGATGTAATCCCCGAATAACCGGGTGGTAGACGCATAAAATTTGCGGCCCAAAGCGGTTGCTACCTCTCGGTTGGTCTCGGTCTGGTCGATGAGATCCATGGAGAGTTTCATGGCTGCCTTCCAGCTGGGGCTGGCCCGTTCCCTGCAAGGAGAAGTTGACTGAGGAGAAGGACGCTGGGATGGGAAGTGGAGCTGCGAAAATACAGTAGAGTTGTAACATAGGGCTGATGCAAGGGAGCTTAAAGACTGTCAGTGCCCGGCACCTCATTTTGACCCAGTTCATGCTAGATCTTAAGACATACTTTTTGGTTGGGTTGAGAATTGCGTGGACACTTTTATTTAAACCCTAATTTTTGCGCGGCCGAAGGCCGCCTGCCATGGAGGGCAGGGCAGTCAGAGCTCCGTAGGCCGGAGGGCATGGGTGCGGAGACCCCGGAGCGTAGCCTAGCATGCAAAGCATGCTAGGCAAAGCGTAGGGGCCGTAGCACCCGCGCCCGGAGGCCGGAGGAGCTCTGGCGCCCTGCCCGAAGCGGCGGGCGGCCAAGGCCAGCTTAAGCAGTTACCCCATTTTTGCGTCCGTCTTTCCGCATATATATATATATGTGTCCCTGTCGCGCTCGTACTCCGCGGTTTTTCAACCAAATTGGCTGATTTTTTGCATGAAGGTCCGTCTGGGTGGTGGCTCGGGACCATTTTTTGTGCTTATCGTAATTTTGCGTTTTTCGCCCAAAACCTAAATTTTTGATGTTTCAAAGTACAAAAAATCATAACTCCCTGGTTTTTCAATGAAATTGGCTGAAATTTTGCATGAATGTCCGCATTGGTGGTGGCTTTGGACCTTTCTTAGGGTTTCGCGAAATTTTTGGGTTTTTCCCCAAAACTTAGAATTTTGATGTTTCAAAATAGAAAAAATCATAACTCCTTGGTTTTTCAATGAAAAAGGCTGAAATTTTGCATGAATGTCCGCTTTGGTTGTGGCTTTGTACCTTTCTTGGGGTTTCGCGAAATTTTTGGGTCTTTTGCCAAAACTTAGAATTTTGATGTTTCAAAACAAAAAAATCACAAATCCCTGATTTTTCCATGAAATTGGCTGAAATTTTGCATGAATGTCCAGCTTTCGAACTTTTTTGGTCCCCCTGCCCCCCCGAAACTTAGAATTTTGATGTTTCAAAATAGATAAACAATAAGTTTAGACGAAATTGACAATAAATAAATCTGCAATTAGTAAAATTTGCTCATTTTGCTTGACACTATTGCTTGGACAGAGGCCGCGCATCTTGGCAACAGCCGAGAATACCTTGTTATGATTGGATATTAAAAAAAGAATTTTGTACTATGACCTAAAAGGACAGATCATATGATGGTCTCTATCACCCATAATAGCTCATTTTGTGAGACAGGGTCAGGTAAAATGGCGAAAATTCTGTTTTTTTGACTTTCAACACTTAAATGACTGATGCAAGCCATAGACACATTGGATTTCAAAAATTCCAAGACGAATAGATTCACAATAGTGAAAAATAGTTTTAATGAAAAAGGCAAATTTTGATGGGGTAAAAGTTATAAAACAAGCATATGGCGCAAAGCGCAGTAGGTGACCGCGGAGCACATCCCCCCTTTCACATTTCTTTCTTTCCTTCCCTAAAACATTATTACATTTCAGGAAAAAAGTTTGTCCAAATCAGTTAAGAAATTGCCATTTTTAAGCATATCCCATTTTAAACCTTTCTACCAAAAAAATAATGTTTCAATGCTCCGGGACCGGTTCCACCCCTCCAGATCTTTCCAAAATGTTATTACCTTTCAGCAAAAAAAAGCTTGTCCAAATCCATTGAGAATTCGCCATTTCTCAACATACCCCATTTTTCAACCTTTGTACCCAAAATAGTAATGTTTCAAATGCTCCGGGACTTGTTCCACCCCTCCAGATCTTCCAAAAATTTCATTACCTTTTAGGGAAAAAAAAGCTTGTCCCAATCCGTTGAGAATTCGCCATTTCTCAGCATACCCCATTTTTCTACCTTTCTACCCAAAAAAGTAATGTTTCAAATGCTCAAATTCCGGGTCTACCCCTCCAGATCTTACTAAAATAGCATTACCTTTCAGGAAAAAAAGTTTGTCCCAATCCGTTGAGAATTCGCCCGTGGACAGCATTTCCAGACATATTGGGCTGGCGCGAGCGAGCGTTAGCGAAGTGTCAGCGCCCAGCCCCTCTTTTCGACCCAGGTGTATGTTTTGAGGGTTATTGCTAGATCTTAAATTTGATAAGGCGGCTGCTCGTCACAGAAAGCTCCAATCGCTCTAATTTTTTCACCATTGGAAAGAGCAACATCGAATTGACTATAGTTTATCTTTTGAGTTTTGCACAAAACGTTTGATTTTAAGGTGAAAAACACGAAAAACCATTTGTCCGAACTCCTCCTTCTTCTTCTTCTTCTTCTTCTTCTTCTCCTCCTCCGCATCTATTCAATGGACGATAGTAGGTATTCATTTCTTCCCCCATCAACCCCCCTTCCTCGCCTCCCCGGCTCCCTGGGCCTTTATTTATAGGTCTTCAGTTTAGATTAGGATTCTGTGGCACAGTGGTGTAGTGGTGAAGGCGATAGAACTTTGGGAAAGAATTTAGCAGGTTTGATTCCTTCGCAGGCATGCATTTTATTTTTTTTCATTTAAAGATGAGAAAATAACTGGTGCCATCGGCAGGTCAAAAGTAAAGCTCTTTCATCCCAAAAATCGTTTGCCCTAAGTAGATGCCAAAAAATTACCAAAAATTTGTGATAATATAATATTGCAATGTATTTTTCATTTTGAATACGTTTCTTGCTATTTTTTAAAACACCTTTTTTATTCTTTTTATTGAAATAAATCACATTGAAGTAAAAAAACAACAGTAAAAACATTGTATTTATACATTTTACACTATATTAAAAGTAGAAGAAATATCTGGTACCATCGGCAAGCCAAATGTGAGTCTCTTTTCTCCAAAATTTGCAATTGCCTCGAGTAAAAAGTCAAGGAAATACAATTTCTAGTAGTGCAATCTGCTGCGTCATCTGCATTTTGTTTTTGGGCGCGCATGGAAAGAGACACTGAACTGCGCGCCAAAAACAAAATGCAACTGGCCAAGCAGCAGATTGCACTACTAGAAATTGTATTTCCTTGACTTTTTACTCGAGGCAATTGCAAATTTTGGAGAAAAGAGACTCACATTTGGCTTGCCGATGGTACCAGATATATTTATACAAATACAACCAAACATATAAGGACAAAAGTTTAGTAACCTCTATAGGCCACATTGCGGCCCATCGGGCCACTCCGCGGTAAAAAATGTTATTATCATGAAAGACTTATTTGTGCGCGGCCGAAGGCCGCCTGCCGCGGAGGGCAGGGAAGTCAGAGCTCCGTAGGCCGGAGGGCATGGGTGCAGAGGCCCCGGAGCGTAGCCTAGCATACGAAGTATGCTAGGCGAAGCGTAGGGGCCGTAGCACCCGTGCCCGGAGGCCGGAGGAGCTCTGGCGCCCTGCCCGAAGCGGCGGGCGGCCAAGGCCAGCTTAAGCAGTTACCCCATTTTTGCGTCCGTCTGTCCGCATATATATATATGTGTCTTTCCGGGGGCGGGCCTCTGCGGTTTTTCAACGAAATTGGCTGATTTTTTGCATGAAGGTCCGCCTGGGTGGTATCTCCAGGCCATTTTTTGCGCTTGGCGTAATTTTGTGTTTTTCGCGCAAAACCTAAATTTTTGATGTTTCACAATACGAAAAATCATAAATCACTGGTTTTTCAATGAAATTTGCTAAATTTTTGCAGGTACATCTGGCTAAGTAATATCTTGACGCTGGCAAAAGGAATTTTCGAAATATTTACTATTTATCGATTTATTGGCAAAAACCCAAAATCTTGATGTTTCAAAATTTCGAACATGCATAAGTCTATGGTTTTTCAATGAAATTTGCTAAATTTTTGCAGGTACGTCTGGCTAAGTAATATCTTGACGCTGGCAAAAGGAATTTTCGAAATATTTACTATTTATCGATTTATTAGCAAAAACCCAAAATCTTGATGTTTCAAAATTTCGAACATGCATAAGTCTATGGTTTTTCAATGAAATTAGCTGATTTTTGGTATGTACGTCTGGAAAAGTAATATTTTGAAGCTGGCGAAAGGAAATTTTTAGTATTACTTGATTTATAGTCAAAAAACAAAAATCTTGATGTTTAAAAAATTGGAACATCCATAATTCATGGTTGTTCATTGAGATCTGCTGAATTTTGCCATGAATTTTCATCTAGCTGGTGTCTTGAGGTAAGGCCGCGCATCTTGGCAACAGCCGAGAACACCTTGTTATGAAGATGGGTCAATTTTGGGGGCGTACATTTAAAAAACATCAACCCTCAATTGCATTTAAATTTTGAAATATGAAATTCTGGAAAAAAAAACCTTCAAAAACCTCGAGAAATGGCCATTTTAACTTGTCTTTTGTCTGCGCGCCCCACAATACATCGATTTTGCCCGATTTATTTTACTTTATTAGCTGACACTGTTGAGCTGAGAAAACATAAGAATTAAAATTAGATTTTTCTCGAATTTGTTTCAATTTTTCCCTATGGAAGGACTATCCCTATCCCTATCCCTAAAGAATTTTTCCCTACACATGAATATTTAAAAATTTTTTCGCAAAAAAATTGTCTAAAATGGAAAAACGGCTTAAGCGGGCAACTTTACTTTGAATAGGAAAAAAATTTCATCGAAATTGGATGAGGTGTCATTTTGACATTCGACCTTTAAATTTTCTTGATTTTCTCAAAAATAGCTGTCTTAAGACTTATGAAACTAAAGGACTAACTATGTTGGGAGGAGTTCGTGGGCGGGGGGCTGGGGGGATGAGGGGGGTTGTAGGCTAATGGGCGGTTCAGGAGTATGAATAGTGGGGCGACTGTGGGGGGAGGGGTTCTGGGGAGAAGGGGCCAGAGAGATTGAGGAGGAGGATAAGGAGGAGACTGAAGAGTAGGAGGAGGGTGAGGCGTAGGAAAAGGTGGAAGGAAGGAAGGAAGGAAGGAAGGAAGGAAGGACGCGCTGTGCTGGGCGTTGATGGGGGAGTAGCTCTGGGAGGTCTGATAGCGGCGAGTGGTGCAGGAGCTCTTGCAGTCGGCATCGTTGTTCCAGAGCAGAGTCGAGTTGGCCCGCAGTGCCGCCACGCAGGACAGCTCCTGAACCGATGAACAGGTGGCCTCTCCGTAGCCTGCATCTCATCAGTGGCCCTAGGCTCTGGGCCTTGGCAATACAGAGCTAGGTGCTACTGGGCTCGGAGAGCGGGAGACAGGCACATTTCTGCTCAGCCAGACGAAGGAAGGTTTCCAGGAAGCAGGCAGACTGGGAATACTTCTCTGCCACCCTCAGTTCCTTCTCTACGCAGTGACTTTGGTAGAGAGTGCTCTGGAGCAGTGCTGGATGTGTGCTAAGCTAGAGCAATAAGGAGAAAGTGGCCTCGATGAGACGTAGAGGGAGAAGGGCATTCATGCCGGGATTGATCTCCACTGAGTCCATTGGGTAAGCTGGTTCTCCGTCCGCCAGCAGGGAAAGCTGCTGGAGTTGCCCATGCCAGGGGAGAGGAAAAAAGAGGGTGGTGAAACCGAGAGTCCTTTGTCCATGGGGTACATCTGGTCATTGGCGGGGATGGAGAATTCTAGGGTCAGTGCCCCATCAATGCCTGCCACGCTGACGTTGTAGCCGCTGGCGTTGAAGTAGAAGCACCTAAGAATGCATCTGCACATGGACTGCATGAGTTTACCAGCTTCCTATCTATGGACTGTCGAGGTGCTGGTTTTTCTAATATCAGTCCTTGATGTGAAATTAAGATGATTATTTAATAATAAATTACTAGAGTGATTAATGTCAGAAACCTTAGAGGAGCGGTTTATTGGGTCAACTTGTATAATTTATTTGTTAAACGAAAAAAAAGGCTACAAACAGCAAAACAAAGGTCAAATTGACTGAGTGACCAAATCTGGGTACAAAGGCTTCACTCCACTTCTGGATGCCTATTCAGCTCTTTGTCGGGATCAGCATCAGTGATTGCTTAAGTGAGACCCTTAAAATCATCTGGAATTGAATGTGTTTGCAATGTTGAAAACATGCACCTTTTGTTTCAAATTCCAGTGTTAGTTACACCGTAGAGAACAAACAAATGAAGATAATCCATCAAAGAAAACTTATTAAACTAATAATTAATCATTTACAATGCATTAACCAAGGTTAAGCTTGAAACATGAAAGTTTGTGTTTTATTAAATTATCAACAAAAAAGAATTGCACTTTTCCATTTCCTTCATAGTTTTGTCCAGTTCAAACTTCCACTACTGTAGCTATTTCCAACGTGTCAGGCTATTTCCGTGCAATTTTTTGGAAAAAACCGCAAGGCAACAGCGTTTAAAATGGATGAGAACGGGCTTGCAACGTACAACGATGTCAGAATCCACTCTTCATTTCGCATCCGTGCCCCCCTTTTTAATTTTACTACCTCGACACTCCATTATATCAAAGGTCAGTCATGCCTCCATGATCTGCACCTCCCCCAGTTTGCTCGCCTCTACAGGGTGTTCACGTTAACAGGCAACGCTTGACTTTGATGATCTATTTCTCCAGCCCACAATAAGCTAAAGAGTTTAAATTTGGTACAAAACGACCTCCAACCCTCCTTTGTTTGTATATAAATTTGTGGCTCAATCCGTTGAGAAGAACTTGAGAAATAGTCATTTTTGTAAGGTCACCCAAAACTGACAGTGTACTTTTTTAAAATTAAAATTTGAGGAACGATTTCTCAGCCAAATATAAGCCGTTTAGGCTCAAAATTTTAGACAATAAAGTTCTAAGGGTCCTATTTTTAGGTTTCTAGCTGCTTCCTGTGTCGAGAAACAGCCTCCGATGTACAGCAATATTTCCCCCTTTACCATTGTTTATGGTCAGCCCAGCTGGAAAATGCTATGGAACAAAAGGAAGCGTGAAAATTGGCTCTACGTTGGAGGTTGTTTCTCGACACAGGAAGCAGCTAGAGATCTAAAAATTTATACGTTTGTTAAGGACCCTTTGAACTTTATTGTCTAAAATTTTGAGTCTAAACGGCTTATATTTGGCTGAGAAATCATTCCTCAAATTTAGATTTTAAAAAAGTACACTGTCAGTTTTGGGTGACCTTACAAAACTGACTATTTCTCAAGTTCTTCTCAACGGATTGAGCCACAAATTTATATACAAACAAAGGAGGGTTGGAGGTCGTTTCGTACCAAATTTAAACTTTTTAGCTTATTGTGGGCTAGAGAAATAGACCATCAAAATCAAGCGTTGCCTGTTAACGTGAAGACCCTCTACAGGGTGTTCAGGATACCAGGAAACGCCTGCCTTTGGAGGGCTATAAAATGGGTTCTAGTGTCTCTGGGAATCTCATTCCAATGAGAGCATAAAATTTGAACTTTTGTGAATATTTCCACAAAAGAATGAAGAGAAAAACCAAAAAATGGGTTCATACCATAGTTTAGAAATTGGAACCCAAAAATGGAGGTGTCAAAAATTCATCAGACCCAAGAGCATCCGCCAGTTGGTCCACCTTGCTTCTGTGTTGAAGAGGGGGAGCTGCGCCTCGCCGCCCTGAGGCTGGCCGGCCGAGTGGCCCAGCCACTCCCTATCAGTTCCATTCAATTTTTGACACCTCCATTTTTGGGTTCCAATTTTCTAAACTATGGTATGAACCCATTTTTTGGTTTTTCTCTTCATTCTTTTGTGGAAATATTCACAAAAGTTCAAATTTTATGCTCTCATTGGAATGAGATTCCCAGAGACACTAGAAACCATTTTATAGCCCTCCAAAGTCAGGCGTTTCCTGGTATCCTGAACACCCTGTAATGCCCTGAGTGACCGGCCTCGGACAGTGTCCACAGAGATGAAGTTGGAGCGACAGTCCCGAGTGCTGTCATCTCGGAAGGCGCACCTGCAACTCTCCTGTCCTCCAGTTTCAGAAAGGCGCTCCCTGCAACAGTCTTCCGAACCTGAGCACAAACTCATCCAGCTGGTGGCTGAGGCTGTGCAGGAGGCCGGAGTGGTTGAGCTTGGCCAGATGAAGTGCAGCCTTGCCGTGCTCCTTGCTTGCACTGAGACGCCTGCGTAAGCGCCTGAGCTGCCCGGGCAGGAAATAGGAAAGATCTTGACACTCCGTGAAGTTCATTTTCCTATCCCTATATCCACTGCTTTTCCCCGACACAGAGCTGGAGAGGGGGAAGGGAAGGGCAGTGGACGTGCTGAAGGCGGCGTGACGGGCAAGATCTGCTTCAACACGGCGGAGCTCTTTGTGGATGTAAATAGCCTGGTGCGGATGGGCGACCAGGATGTTGCCGAACATGTCAGAAAGATCTTTCAGTTGGCCCGGAAGCTCCACCATCGAGCAATTCTCGCTGGCTAAGTAGTCCGCTACCGCCTGCAGTCTGCTCTGTGCAGCCTGCAGCTGGACAGCCCTTTGGCATTCCTCTGCAGCGGGGAGCGCCGCCGGACCAGAAGGCTGGTGCCCAGCTGCAGGAGCCGCTCTCTGCCGAAATCCTCCTCCATTTGTTGGCGCAGGTTTTCAGCTGCTTCGGACTGCATTTGGTGAGTGGCAGTCAAATAGGTTGGATCGGGGATAAAGTGATTGGCAACTGTGCTGTTGCTGCTCTGCTGGCGAGCCTTGGTGAAAGCGCTGACAAGGTCCAGAGCGCGGAGCTTGTAGGCCTTGCTCAGCCTGTTTCAAATGACCAATATGAGAATCAGGCAGGTCATCATTCTGACAAGGCACCTACCGGAGCTGAGAATGTGGGCAGACGAGTACGTTGGGCAGCTGAAGGCTGGACTCCATGCGGTAGTCGATTTCAGTTGAAACCGGATTCTCCTGCCAACATCTTGCAAATGAGCTCGCTGGTACAAAAAAAAGAGTGGACTTGGAATTGGCTGACGACTCGGTGAAGCTGGTAACTCATCATTGTGAAGATAGCGAGCATGAAGATGATCCAAATTAATCTGCACAGTGGGGTTTCTTGCCCAAAACTGCTCAGGGTTAGCGAGGAATGGGCACCCACCGAAACCAGACGGGGTAGGCGGAGTGGGCGAACTTAAAGCCGGGAAGATCGAACTCCGACCAAAAGTGGTCCAGCTTCCGCCAACCGTTTGGTCTCAGCTCTGCCCAATGATGGCGGTACGTTTAGAGCATTTCTGGAGACAGCGCAAATTTCTAACCTTTCTTATCGATCGGGATGCTAGGTTGATTGGGCTCTTTATGCTGGCCAACAATTCGTACACTTACTTTTCCCGGTACACTTTGATCCGACGCCATTCTCGATGCAGTTTTAATCACAGAAATTAAGAGGCGTTTTAAATAAGACCTGGGATATCCGTGGAATAGCCAAAATATGGATATACAATTTGAATATAAATTAAGTTGAGGTTCAATAATTTTGGTAATTAAAATTAAATGTTGAAAATCATTGGTAGATAGGTCGCTTGGGATATGACCTAGGAGGCTTAAATCTAACTCAAGTAGATCATTAGCCTTAGTCCGATACGCGAAAGTTTGTAATTCGGAGAGAACGTAGAATTGAGTTTTATCAGTACTGTACTCAGTTTGATAAAAATTGAAATCAGCTTTTCCACCTTAATTTGGAAGTTAACATAAGGTTAGATGCATAAAACGCCTCTTAATTTGGTCTTAAAGGTACACGTTGTTTTGCATTCACAACGAAGCAACTTAGAACCTCAAACCAACCTCCAATCCAAATGACCGAATCCGCACATCAGCCCTCAGGCTTTTAACGAAAACTGCAACAGCAACGGTTATTAGGATTTTAGGATTCACCAGGCAGCACCAATTATTGAGGCAGCGCCAGTTATTAGGCAGCACCAGTTATCAAGGTTATTAAGCAGCACCAGCTATTAGCCAGCTCAATTGCCAAATGTTGCAGTACGTTGAGAGCGCATAATAAATGGTACAATCGGCAAGCCAAATGCAATTCTCTTTTCTCCAAAAGATCTATTCCCCTAGTTCACAGTCAAAGAAATACATTTGTTAATAGTGGAGCTGGAGCCTGCTCTTTTGAGAGTTCTATTTTGCATTAGCGTGTAGTTTTCAACTTATTTTCAGGGTACACAGAACAAAATGCAAGTATAAGAGCCGTTTTGTGTAAAGATTTAGGCATCCGCAAATATAGCTGGAAAAGTCGTTTTTCCAAGTTTTCCAGATGACGACACAGCATGATGGAGGAGACCCTTCCATCCAAATATTGTGACCATTTTGAAAATTAGGCGCATTGGGATGCATTTAACCTAATTTTCTGTAAATATTTAAAACTTTCTCGAAATTTTCGGAAAAAATAACTTTTACTCCAAAAGGCTTACGGCACGTTGAGTGTATTTTATTCTAAAATAAAGAATGATAAAAATAGGATTCTGTTTAAGCTTCAGGTTATTAGTAAAGTGAGGCTGAGAGATCATTGAAAAGGAGTAAAATCGCAGGATGTTGAAGAAAAATACCGAACGACTTTTTTCGAACTTGAACTTAACAGTTGCAGTCCAACAAAATCTTTCATTCCAGCCCAGAGCCCGGAAGGCTTCAGCTTCCAGCTCTTGACCAATTCGGCCAGATCAGCTCAGTCACCGGCCCAGTCCACAATTGCTGCCACGGCTATTTCGTCTGCCCCAGTTTTTGTACAAGAAATTTTGGTCGGCACTGGGAAGGTTGTAGATGTTCGAAGCTTTGTGTTTTGCTGATAACCTGTCACGGCTTCGCCTACAAAGCGGACGGCAGCCTGTGCCTGCTGTATGCAGAGGCTGTGGCTGGGGCTGCAGTGGAGGGAACGGATACTTGATTCGTCCTCTATGCCATTTTGGGTGGTTGAGGATATGGATGTATTTGTTGTGAGAGACTAGGTGGACATTACCGACAAACTTATTATTTGTATTATTATTAAAAATAGGAATTAGTTACATTTAGTCATTTTAATCGAAATAGAACCATATTTAGGGCTGTATTGGCCGTGTTTGCCTTTTGAATTGTAACTAGTCATAATAAAGTTTTGACCCCAAATAGATGGTGTTTGTAAACTAAAGGATTCTCAAATTGTACAATCGAGGGTATTATAAGTTTATTCTAAATGTACTGTTTGTTGCACAATCGATTTTTACTGAAAAAGTCATCATTTTATTTTTCTAACAAGGTATTCTCGGCGGTTGCCAAGATGCGCGGCCTCACCTCAAGACACCGCCTAGATGAAAATGCATGGCAAAATTAAACAGAATGAAAAACCATGAATACGGCCTGTTCAAATTTTTGAAACATCAAGATTTTGGGTATTTGACTGTAAATCGAGAAATACTAAAAATATCAAAAGTTCCTTTCATTAGCTTCAAGATATTACTTTCACAGACGTACATACCAAAAATCAGCTAATTTCATTGAAAAACCATGGACTTATGCATGTTCAAATTTTTGAAACATCAAGATTTTGGGTTTTTGACTATATATCAATAAATAATAAATATTTCGAAATTTCCTTTTGCCAGCTTCAAGATATTACTCTGACAGACGTACCTGCCAAAATTCAGCGAATTTTATTGAAAAACCTGTGATTTACGATTTTTCGTATTTTGAAACATCAAAATTTTGGGTTTTGGGCGAAAAACGCAAAATTGGCGCCAAGCGCAAAAAATGGCCTGGAGATACCATCCAAGCGGACCTTGGTCCCCATTTGCTTCTACCTGGTCTCCTTGGGCTTGCACCAGGCCGTGGTGAACAAGCAGGGCATCATCAACTTCATCTCGAGGCATTTTAAAGGGTTTTTGGTCCTACAAATATCATCATATAGGTATTTTTGGACGTAGATTACGATTTCGGCACCCGTTTGCTTCCACATGGTCTCCTTGGGCTTGCACCAGGCCGTGGTGAACAAGCAGGTCATCATCAACTTCATCTTGAGGCATTGCAAAATGTTTTTGGCTTATACACAGCACCATATAGGTAATTTTGGATGTAGATTACGATGATGGTGGCCGTTTCCTCCAAACTGTTCTTCATGCGCTTCCACCAGACCGTGGTGAACAAGCAGCTCGTCAACAACGTCATCTTCAACTCCATGCATCCACTCAAAGGAATAAATCCCCTGTTTCTAAAGATTTGTTAACAAACTATTTTGGGCCAACAATTCTTCGAGAAATATTTTTGCGCGGCCGAAGGCCGCCTGCCGTGGAGGGCAGGGCAGTCAGAGCTCCGGAGGCCGGAGGGCATGGGTGCGGAGGCCCCGGAGCGTAGCCTAGCATGCAAAGCATGCTAGGCGAAGCGTAGTGGCCGTAGCACCCGTGCCCGGAGGCCGGAGGAGCTCTGGCGCCCTGCCCGAAGCGGCGGGCGGCCAAGGCCAGCTTAAGCAGTTACCCCATTTTTGCGTCCGTCTTTCCGCATATATATCTTATATAATACGCGTGATGCCATTTTGGGAGGGGTCTCGGGGCTCCCTGAATTCTTTACTTATCCTGGCATATGATAGCTCTATGAATCAGTCTTGACGAATTATTCAATATTTTTTGGGGTTATCGATGCACCGAAAATGGTAAAAATATGAAACAATCGAAAACATTCCGATTTTTGCGATTTTTGGACATTTTTTGACTTTGAAACTTCATACCTCATCCAATTTTTAACTTTTTCTGTCGGACTTTTTTTTCAATTGTAGCTACAACAATTCTGCATAAAACCCAATCGTTAGTTTTCTAACTCTTAAATAAAATAATTGCAAAATATTGAATTGACTGATGTCAACTTTTCGATTTCTGACCTACCCAGGAGCCTGATGTATTTGGGATGAATCAAGTAATTCTTCAAGGCGAGGTTGAGCAAGCACTGTTCCAGTTCCTGTGACTGATGTGCATTGACAGTGAGTTTATCTAACACCTTGACTTGAGCCTCATATGCTTTGTAGAGGCTGGACAGCTCTCTCATCTTGTCCTCAGTAATATTTCGAAGTGTGGATTTGTATCTGGAATTACTTATTTTGAAAATTAATCATATTTAATGAAGATTATAAGGGCTATTGCTGGTCACATAACTTTAGCTATAGGTGGCCGCGCGTAGCGCGGCCACTGACCTATATTACTAGTATATATATATGTGCCTCCGGGGGCGGGCCTCCGCGGTTTTTCAACCAAATTGGTTGAATTTTTGCATGAAGGTCCGCCTGGGTGGTATCTCCAGGCCATTTTTGGTGCTTGGCGTAATTTTGCGTTTTTCACCCAAAACCTAAAATTTTGATGTTTCAAAGTACCAAAATTCAAAAATCGCTGGTTTTTCAATGAAATTGGCTGAAAATTTGCATGAATGTCCGCCTAGGTAATGGCTTGATAGCTTTATTGGGGTTTTGCAAAATTTTTGGATCTTTTCCCAAAACTCATAATATTGATGTTTCAAAACCAAAAAATCATAACTCCCTGGTTTTTCAATGAAATTGTGTGAATTTTTGCATGAAGGTCCGCCCTGGTGGTGGCTTGGGACTTTTATTGAAGTTTTGCAAAAAATTCGGGGTTTTACCCTAAACTTAGAATTTTAATGTTTCAAAATAAAAAAATCATAACTCCCTGGTTTTTCAATGAAATTGGCTGAAATTTTGCATGAAGATCCGCCCAGGTGGTGGCTTGAGAGGTTTTTTGGGGTTTTGCAAAATTTCTGGATTTTTCCCCTAAACTTATAATTTTGATGTTTCAAAATTAAAAATTTATAACTCCCAGATTTTTAGACAATATCGGCAAGTAAATAAATATGCAATTAGTAAAATTCGCTCATGTAGATTGACAATATTGCTCGGAACAGAGGCCGCGCATCTTGGCGACAGCCGAGAATACCTTGTTTGGATGTTACAAACTTTCAGAATGCTTGTAGGCGCCTTTCAGGCCATTTGGGGAAAAAAGTTATTTCTCAATTTTCAACAATTAATTGTCGATTCAAAAATAAGGCTGACTCCAAGGACCCCCCCCCCGGGTAGTGTCAAAAAAAGGCAACACCTTAAAAACTGCAACGGCTCATTTGGAAAGGCAACGCCCAGATTATTGTTGCTTAGACCTCAGCTATGCTAGATCTGACCGTTGCCTTTCAATTTGGGACGTTGCTTTTCCCTTTTTAGGGCCTTGGAAGCTGGTTTAGCCTGTTTGGGTGTATAAATGTCATTTATGCATGAATGAAGAAATGCAATGGCCAAATTTGAAAGGCAACGCCCGGATTCAGTAATTTAGGACCCCAATTTACCTAGATCCGACCGTTGCCTTTCAATTTGGGGTGTTGCTTTTCCTCTATAAGGGCCTTGGAAGCTGATTTTGCCTGTTTTGGGCGTATAAATGTCATTTATTCATGAATGAAGAAAGGCAACGGCCAAATTTGAAAGGCAACGCCCGGATTCAGTAATTTAGAACCCCAATTTACCTAGATCCGACCGTTGCCTTTCAATTTGGGGTGTTGCTTTTCCTCTATAAGGGCCTTGGAAGCTGATTTTGCCTGTTTTGGGCGTATAAATGTCATTTATGCATGAATGAAGAAATGCAACGGCCAAATTTGAAAGGCAACGCCCGGATTCAGTAATTTAGAACCCCAATTTACCTAGATCCGACCGTTGCCTTTCAATTTGGGGTGTTGCTTTTCCTCTATAAGGGCCTTGGAAGCTGATTTTGCCTGTTTTGGGCGTATAAATGTCATTTATGCATGAATGAAGAAATGCAACGGCCAAATTTGAAAGGCAACGCCCGGATTCAGTAATTTAGAACCCCAATTTACCTAGATCCGACCGTTGCCTTTCAATTTGGGGTGTTGCTTTTCCTCTATAAGGGCCTTGGAAGCTGATTTGGCCTGTTTTGGGCGTATAAATGTCATTTATGCATGAATGAAGAAATGCAACGGCCAAATTTGAAAGGCAACGCCCGGATTCAGTAATTTAAGAACCCCAATTTACCTAGATCCGACCGTTGCCTTTCAATTTGGGGTGTTGCTTTTCCTCTATAAGGGCCTTGGAAGCTGATTTGGCCTGTTTTGGGCGTATAAATGTCATTTATGCATGAATGAAGAAATGCAACGGCCAAATTTGAAAGGCAACGCCCGGATTCAGTAATTTAGAACCCCAATTTACCTAGATCCGACCGTTGCCTTTCAATTTGGGGTGTTGCTTTTCCTCTATAAGGGCCTTGGAAGCTGATTTGGCCTGTTTTGGGCGTATAAATGTCATTTATGCATGAATGAAGAAAGGCAGCGGCCAAATTTGAAAGGCAACGCCCGGATTCAGTAATTTAGGACCCCAATTTACCTAGATCCGACCATTGCTTATCAATTTGGGACGTTGAATTTCCCTTTTTAGGCTCTTAAACACTGGTATGGCCTATTTTGCCATATAAATGACATTAACGGAGGTTTTGTGAGGTATACGATTCCTATGACGTGGGGTAGGGGCAGAAGGATGTGGGAGATGGTCAGTGAGCCTCGTCATCAACCCATTTAGGCCATTCCTCCACGCTCAATCCGCTTCCCACCTACATGCGGCCATGCCTCACTCTGCATCAGTCTGAACCTACCAGCACCACGACCGGCCAAGGAACTCATCCCTGCCTGTTGGTGGTGGAAAGAGGCTTGCTGGGCAACAGCTAATGAAGTCCTTATCACAGACCCTGCGGGAGGCTGGAGAAGCCTTGCCTTCCAGCTTCCAGAGGAGGCCAGCACAGAGCAAACTGTGGAGGCCCTTGAATCCAAGCTCTGGTATGATCTCAAACTGGCTGTCCCATACTCCGCAGCCAAGATGAAGAGATGGTGGAAAAAGCATATGTAGCTCCCAGTGAAATCCTCAAGAACCTGGGCGTCACTCTGGACTCCCTTCTAAGCTTCAAGATACACTGGATGAGAACATGTGGAGCAGCAAGAGCCACGCAAGCTGTACTGAAGAGACTGGTGGTAGGCCACCGTCAGGCAACCTGCCTTGCTGTCCTGCAGAAAGTTGGAGGAGTTCTTCTGCACAGCCTTGCCTTCTGCCCTCCACCTACAACCGCAGCAGCTGAGAGAGTGCGGAGCATTGTCAGCTGGCAAGCCCGCATTGGTCCTTGGTGAATGGTCAGAAAAAAGAGCTAAAGTCCAAAAGCAAGCCCAGCCCAGCTACGAAGAATTGCTGTTCAAGCAGTTCTTTATGTTCACCTGGCGCTGTCTGGCAAGGACACTGGCTGAAGGACAGCCAACAAAAACCGCCAGGCCACTGTTATGGCACCAGAAAGGCCAGAAAGGAGGCAGAAGCAGCATCCCAGGCAATCCTAAAAAGCAAGCTGGAATGTGGAAGAGCTGCTGACAAGACGGGAGCATCTGAACCGCCTGGCACTCTGCCGTTCCACCAAGTGTAAAATGCCCTCCCATGGGTAGCAGCTGGCTTCGAGGGGTTCAGACTAATGACAGGGCCGAAAAAACAATCCCAAGTCTGCTGAAGAAGATACTATTCTTTCTATTTTTTTTCCTTGATCGACCAAACCCTGACTCGCTATACAGCTGTCAATGCTTGTGCGTTAAGAATAAAATACAACTAGTTTTCCTCTTCAGCCATCCCTACTCACGTAATTTCTTGTAGCTTCTCATAGCACACCTCGGTCTCTGGCTTTCTGCGTCTTCAGAGCTTATTTCAGAGCTTCTGCTCCGCTCACCATAGCCATGAGTCAAATACAACTAGAATGCACTGTTTCAAACTGCCATGGAACCTCTAATTGCTTGTTACGCTTATTTTGGCGTTGCCTTTTTTTGCTAATATAGGTGCAATTTTAGCAAAAAAATGCAACGCATAAATTGAAAAGGCAACACACGTGGAAGCATTGCATACATCATAACAAGCCCGAAAATACATTAAATTTCAACCAAAGCCATGTTGCCTTTTTTTGATGGTGCCCCCCCCCACCAGACAATAATTTGGGTTGAATTTATGGTCCAACAACACTAAATATTTGAGCTCAAAATTCGAAAATGTTGAATATCTATCTTTTCAATAATTATGCTATAAAGTCGATTAATTAATAATACATTAATGGATCTCAGAATTCTCCTCATTCCTTCTTGTTTGTTATTTAGTTGCCCCTTATCTAACCTACCCAGAACCCATTCTGCTAACCTCCAGAAACAATTGCCGCCTTGAAATCCGCATCCCTCTCTCACTCGCCTCAGCAGCCTTTCAATACAGCCTGTCGATGTCTGTCGACTAAAAGCATGCTTGTATTAGGCTATGCAGCCAGCCTTTTTTTGAGCTATAGAACGCTGGGAGCCAATTGCTGTTGCTGCTTGCTCTTTGCTCATTTATTGATTGAACTGCTGCCCAGTTGCGTTTTACCTAAGCAGTACCAAAGTTAAAGTAAATTTCGATTGCAACTTCCAGTTTGTGGTGTTGAGAAAATTATTTCAAAAGTGGGTAATGTGCCAAAAATTGTTACCAGCCTCAAACGGAACCTACTAGCACATGCGGAACCTCAAATGCGTGCAGAACCACCTCCACCGATTTCCATTTTGTATTGATATGTTAACAAGACTAAAATGCTACAGCATGAGCATCTTATGAATGGGCAACCATCAAAAAGATCTAGACAAGGTGTAGCAAAATCGTGATTAATTTTGATTGTTGTAATCATGAACCATTTTAAGCCAAAATTTTGACATGTCCATTTTATTGCAATTGTTTCATCTACAAAATCCACTGATCATTCATAAGCAGGCGGCAATTTATGGCAGAATCCCTGTTACCCAAGATTATTTCAGTTTTTGCTAAAATAGTAGGTTTTTTGTGAACTTTACGAAATTTTTTTGCAAGCCTCAAAAGGAATAAAAATTTTCAACGTTGAAGCTTGATTCGGATTAAGATCACAATTGATCATATTGAAACTGCCAGCAAAATTCAAATTTACCTTAGCTATTTTTTTGAATTTAAAATTAGAATTTCAAAAATTTTAATTTATAAGGAAATTTAAATTTTATCGTGACAAAAATGTTAAAAACACTCATTTAATTTAATTTTATGGCATTTAATTGTATTTTGACATTTATTTTGTTTCACTAGTTACTAGTTATCTTTTCTTTTTAATCTTTTTACTAGTTATTGTCTTATTTGTGCCAAAATTGCCGCCTGCTTATGAATGATCAGTGGATTTTGTAGATGAAACAATTGCAATAAAATGGACATGTCAAAATTTTGGCTTAAAATGGTTCATGATTACAACAATCAAAATTAATCACGATTTTGCTACACCTTGTCTAGATCTTTTTGATGGTTGCCCATTCATAAGATGCTCATGCTGTAGCATTTTAGTCTTGTCTAGATCTTGGCCATGTGGAAAACATATTTACTTCCCACATTAACAAGGCTTCAATGCATTCAAGCCCATCATTCATGTTTCTTGCATTCAATTTTATTATTACCATTCAGGAAAATACTTCGAAATTTGCAGGTGTGACCATCTTTAACTTAGGCTGTTAATTTACAAACAACCACCTAAATCTTGATTGCCCATTCGAGGGCGCTGTTGCCTTCTAAGACTCCATAAAGCATAAACCTATTCCATGCAAGCTAACCTGCGCATCAGTTTATATAAAACTGCGCAGTTTGGTTCATATTTGTCATTTTTTGCAAGTTTTTTAAAATTTTCTAAATTTCCAGGGCCAAAATCAAGATTTCACGATTTTCGCCCTCGAGATCTCCCTCCAAGCTTTCGATTGGTGTATATATGTCTATGGTTTATCCAATATCCAAGGCGCTGAACCCCGTCACAGGCAACCACCCAAAAACTCGATCACCCATTCATAACTAGGGCGCTGTCGCGCCCTAGGATTGGGACTGAGTGTGCAACAGTAATAGGTTTTCTTCAAAGGGCTTTGGGTTCAGAGATATGAGTCCATGAAAATGTAAATTTGGCCTGGCGCGAGGGAGCGAAGCGACCGTCAGCGCCCAGGCCCTCTTTTCGACCCAGGTGTATGTTTTGAGGGTTATTGCCAGATCTCAAAATTGATAAGCGTTTTTCTCATCCCAGATAGCACCGATTGCACTGATTTTTGCTGCAATGGAAAGAACAACATCGAATTATGGGGGGTACTCGCGAAAAGCAGCATAAAAGTTTGGATTTGATGGAGAAAATTGAAAAAAAAGTTGCCGTCCGAACTCCTGCTGCCCTGCCCTGCTGCCCTGCCCTGCTGCTTCGCATCTGCTAATGAATGAGAGTAGGTATTCATTTCATCCCCCCACCCTTTCCTCTCGTCCTTTAGCCTCAATATGTATTGCTTATTTATAAACCTTCAGTTATATTTCATGCCATATGCGCCAGTGGTGTAGTGGTGCAAGCGGTTGGCTGCTGGATCTGACTGATGGGTTCGAAACCTTCTCCAGCATAACTTTTATTTTTCTAAAATTTAAAGTTGGAAATAACCAGTATCATCTGAAAGCCAAAAGTAAAGCTATTTTCTCCCAAAAAATCGAGTGTAAAACTAAAATAATTTCCCAAAAATTTTTGTTTCCTGAAAATTTTGCATTTGTTTTAATTTTCAAAACTTTCTTTATTTTAATTTTATTCCACTAATTTATTTATTATTTTGTTTTATTTATTTATCTAAAAAAATTTTTAACTTAAAATATAAACAACAATAAAGAATAAAGTACATAAATTGACATAATTTAATTTTTGTATATTTAAAGTTGAGGAAATATCTGGTACCATCGGCAAGCCGAAACTAAAGCTCTTTTCTCCCAAAAATCGACTGCCCCGAGTATAAAGCCAAAGAAATTTTCCTACTACTAATGGAATCTGCTGTGTCATCTGTATTTTGTTTGAGCGCGCATGAAAAGAGTCCTGGAACTGCGCGCGAAAACAAAATGCAAATGCCCCACAAGCAGATTCCATTAATAGTAGGAAAATTTCTTTGGCTTTATACTCGGGGCAGTCGATTTTTGGGAGAAAAGAGCTTCAGTTTCGGCTTGCCGCTGGTACCAGATATTTTAATAACTAGAAAAGGCTTCAGTTTGAATCAAACCAAATGAATCTCAATTGCAATATACTTTAATTTTGAAGGTAAATCACCAAAATTCATAAAAGGAGAGTAGCGAAGGACTTTTGGTTTGTTCTCAAAGAAACACGATCAGTTAAGGACTTTTCGTTTGTTCTCGAAGAAACAGTAGCAGTCAAGAACTTTTGGTTAGTTCTCAAAGAAAAAGTGTGCACTCGGGAAAAAAGCGAGGGACAAGACGCTCACGCAGTTTTCAAAAAGTACCCTTCACTTGGAAAGGCTTGGGCTTGGTTTAAAGCATTAGGCATACTGAAGCTTAGGCTTTAATTAGGCTTAGGCTTAGTGATGCTGATTTCCCTCTAAAAAGTACAAATTTTGGAAAATGGAGTGGAAAATGCAAAAAAATGGAGGGGAAAAGCGTTCCTCAATTGAGTTGAGGAAACAATTTGTATGACAAAGCATCAATTCGCTCTCTCTAAAGATAAAGCTGAGCTATGCACTCCCTTAGTTGGACAATTCAAATTTCATTTGTCTCAAATGAGTAATCGTCTTGCATATTTGATCCTCTTAATGTCATACTCTATCTTCCCGCATTTTCCGCATTCTTTTCCTTAAGAATAATAATCTGGCAGAGTGGAATGGTGCATTCAGTGGATTGATTTAAGAAACGGGTAAATATCAAATTCACTGTAAATAAATAATTTAAAGAAAAAAAAAACAAAAAAAAACAAAAAAACAAAAAGCACAAAAAAAAAACAAAACAAAAACACAAAAAAAAAAAAAAAACAAAAAACAAAAAAAACAAAAAAAAAAAAAACAAAAAAAAACACACACAACCATTACAAGCACGCATTCATCACCTTATGGCCCAAGCTAGTTTCATGATAAGATGAATCAAATAAATTTCATCACCTTTATGCCCAAGCTATTTTTAAGAGACCAGCTAAGAGAGAAAAAAGACTGAAGCGGAGATTCACAATTTCAGTAATTGTTCTATGGTTGCAAATTCTTTTCAATTTAGTTTTCGACTTTAGCAAATTTTGCTAGCTGTAGAAGCAGATGCGGAAAGCATACTAGGCCACAAAGCAAGCAAAGGTATGACAATGATGGAATGAAAGGCTGCAGCGCAGCGCAGCATAAACGGATAATGCCAGCATTATTCAGCAAAGGTTTGGATAGCAAGCAAAGGTTCAGTGACTGCAGAACTTGTAATGACTCGCATACTGCTCTCCATTCTTTCCTGTCTTAGAGCAAGCGCTCTGGAGGAGGGCAGGCATTACTTTCAGCAACGCCTGGACCACTTCGATACGAACAATTCCGCCACCTGGACTCAGCCCTATGACATCACGCTTGTCCCCAATGGTTTCACCAAAAGAGCTTCTTTCAAATCCCAGAACATACAAAAACTTGAGATGGCCTGCGGCCACACATCCGTCTTGAGCTGATGGGCGAGGAAGGGAAATTGACACTGGAAGAAACCAGACGAGGCCAGCAGCTCCTAGGGGAAGACAGTGCCAGCAAGCAGCCATTTCTGCCCCAGTTCAAGCTTTCGCATCGGTGGCTTGCCTTCCCTGTCAGTCCATCCCCAAACCACTGCTCCTGCTCAGCTTTTACGGGGAGGCTCAGCCGACCGGGAGTCTGGACCTGGACTCTCTCCGTTTCCTCAGCAGCGATCAGGTGGGTGCTGGGCTGAGGTAAGGTGTCAGCAAAGATAGGTGGGGATGCCAGGCCCTGCTAGACGCAGTGTTCTTCATCCGCACTATCATCCGTGCCCACTACAACCTCAGCCAGCCCATCATTGTCTTTGGATGCTCCTACCCCGGTCTCTTCTTCCCGCAACTCTATAGGCCTACCATGAAGCCTGGTTAACGACAGGAAGCCTGGCTGTATGGCTTCGAGCGGAGCATCCAGACGAGGTGGCGGGGGCAGTGGCCTGGAGCCCACCCCTCACTGCCCAGGCCGATTTCCCCTCCTGGCCCACAGCCGCCCGTGACACTATAGAGGAGATATTCCCTGCTACTTCTTCCCCTGTCTGTATGGCTTTGAGAGAAGCATCCAGACAACGTAGCGGGGGTGGTGGCCTGGAGGGCTGGAGCCCACTCCTCACTGCCCAGGCCAACTTCTCCTAATGGCCTGCAGCCGCCCTTGACATTATAGAGGAGACATTCCCTGTTGCTCCTTCCCCTGTGTGCATGGCTTTGAGTGGAAAATTTGGACGAGGTGGTGGGGAAGTTGGGGACCTTGGCAAATCCATTCCTATTCCTGCATTTTCCATTCTTGCCCACTCCTATTCCTGAATTTTCCATTCTTTTCGCCATATTTCCATTCCTCGCTTAAAAATTTTGCAATTCTTGTGTTTTTTCCAAAATTTTGTTTTGAAATATCAAACTACCTATATAAGGTTATGTAATGGAAAATTCTACGTCAAATGGTACCATTTGTCCTGCGTTGTTTCCAATTTTTGGGCTGTTGACGCAAGTTTTCTGAAAAGAATCAAAATTTAGCCATTTTTGCGAGGAATGGAAAATTTTCAGCACTCATTCCACAAGAATGATAAATTTTTGGCATTCATTCCTCAGTAATGAAAATTTTTTGGCACACATTCCTTTGGAATGCAAAGTTTACGGCACTCATTCCCAAGGTTTTTTCTGCATAAAATGACTCCAGTAGCCAATTCTATTTGCGGAACCGGAACCTACCGGTACAATTATTTGAAAGGAATTTAAAAGTTACAAAAGGCTGTGGCAGAAAAAATCTTTTTACCATTTTTTGTTTTTATCCAAACTAGCCATATTTGTCCATGGAGCGGCCCGAAGGGGTCTAAAGAGGTTAGTTAATTTTTGTGTGGCCCGGAGGACAGGGCAGCCAGAGCTCTGGAGGCCGGAGGGCATGGGTGCGGAGGCCCCAGAGGGTAGTCTAGCATGCAAAGCATGCTAGGCAAAACATAGGAGCTTTCCGGGACCTGTACTCCGCGGTTTTTTAAACGACATGGCTTATTGTTTGCTTGAAGGACATGGTTTATTGTTTGCCTGGGTGGTATTTCCAGATTAAAATTTCATATCCAATATAAAGAAAATTTTAAAGTACAAAATTTATCCTAAGATGAAAAGCTCGGAATTGTGTATATTCAAAAATCTAGAAATTATATTTCCTAAAGTTATGGAGCAAATTAATTCTTTTTTGGTTTCAATTTAATGTCAGTTTGGTATATCTAAATTCAAGTATCATTAATGGAATTGTGTGATTTCTAGAAAAAAATCATGAAAATTCTTGGGTGTAAAATCATGTAAATTGTGAAGCAGTGATTTAAGGGGACTAGGAAAAATAAAGTAAGTTCTGGTGTGCCCCACCAATTCTGCACCACCAATTCTGGTAACTCGGGACCCACCTTTGTAGTTTTACCTCCATATGCTGATGGAATGAAAACTGAAAAGGGGCTTTTGGAATGCAGGCGGAGAAAAAGAGTTCAGGTGCACAAAGCCGCCATGCCCGATCCAGAGGGCCTGGGCATGGCAGAAGTGCACTGAGTTCGGCTGGTTCAAATCCGACCATCAGACTCAAGATGTGCTCCACTATTACAATCTTTCCAACTTCTACAATATTTGCTGGACTATATTTCACCGCACTGACGCTCAGGTTTTCTGCAACTGCTGTGTTCATGCATTTAGTTAAGCATCTAATATATAATAGAAATATCATGTACCATTAGTAGGCCAAATGTGGGGATCATTTCTGCAAAATTGGATTTGCCTCGAGTGATAAGTTAAGAACTTGTAGAATCTGCTGCTTGGACAGCTGCAATTTGTTTTTGGCGCACAGTTCAGTGTCTCTTTCCATGCGCAACAAAAACAAAATGATAATGACGCAGCAGATTCTACTAGCAAAAATTGTATTTCCTTAACTTTTCACTCAAGGCATTTGCAAATTTTGGAGAAAAGAGATCCACATTTGGCCTGCCATAGGTATCAGATATTTCTTCCACTTTTAACATAAAATATTAATAATAAAAAACAAAATTAATATGCAGTTTGTCATATTTTTAGTCAACACTTTATTAGATAAATACATAAATAATAAACAAAACTCATTTAGAACAAGTATATGGCGCAAAGCGCAATAGGTGACCGCGGAGCGCATCCTTTATATGATCCTTTTAACTCAAAAATCAAGTCTGTGTTTTGTCAACCAATTTCAAAAGTAAGCACAGATTAAGAATCGACATATAAGACTAGTGAACAAAAAATCAAGTCTTCTGTGCAATTCTCAAGACTTCAGGTACTACAGTGCAAAAACCGCATATTGCAATTTTCCAACTTTCTACCCAAATAAGTAATGTTTCAAATGCTTTGGGACCAGTTCCACCCCTCCAGATCTTCCTAAAATGTTAATACCTTTCAGCAAAAAAAAAGATTGTCCAAATCCGTTGAGAATTCGCTATTTCTCAACATACCCCATTTTTCAAACGTTCTACCCAAAAAAGTAATGTTTCAAATGCTCCGGGACCAGTCCCACCCCTCTAGATCTTCCTAAATTATTATTACCTTCCAGCAAAAAAAAAGTTTGTCCAAATCCATTGAGAATTCGCTATTTCTCAACATACCCCATTTTTCAAACGTTCTACCCAAAAAAGTAATGTTTCAAATGCTATGGGACCAGTTCCACCCCTCTAGATCTTCCTAAAATATTATTACCTTTCAGGGAAAAAAAAGTTTGTCAAAATCCGTTGAGAATTGAGCCTTTTACAGCATACCCCATTCACTTTTCAACCTTTCTACCCAAAAAAGTAGTGTTTCAATTGCTCAAAAACCGGGTCTACCCCTCCAGATCTTCCTAAAATAGCATTACCTTTCAGGAAAAAAAAGTTTGTCCAAATCCGTTGAGAATTCGCCCGGGGCTAGCATTTCCAGAAACATATACGTATATACATATATATATATATATATGAGGACAAAAGTTCTGTAACCTCTATAGACCGCGGAGCGGCCCTTCGGGCCGCTCCGCGGTCAAAAAAACTTTTTAAATAAAAATAACAATAAGAAAAGTTTCGAAAATGGAAGATACAATGCAAATTTATCGGCAATCTAACAAATTTACAAGAAATTTTTCTGGCTTATGCTCAGGGCCATCGATTTTAGGGAGAAAAAAGCTTAACTTTAGGCCTGCCAACGGTACCACTTATTTTCTCAATTTTAAATGCACAAAAAATAAAATAAATCTATCAGAAAGATTTGAACCTTCTGGTTTCATCCATCGACTTTCTTTTGACCACACAGCCATTTACTCATGCAATAGAACATAAAATTTACAGCCAAGCAATA
>JASANA010004261.1:0-12526 GCA_030248095.1 Ptycholaimellus sp. GST1_10
CTTGGTCTTTTATGAGCGGGCGCGGGGGCCTTTTACGGCTAAAATTTGGGCATATAATGCGCGATAACTGGAAGGGGTGGAAAGCGCCCCCATCTCTCCCTACGCATGGAAATTGGAAGTGCGCTGCCCGCCTCCCAAAGGGAGAAGCTGTAAAATGAGCCGCCTCCCCATCACACAGGCAGAAACAGAGCAAAGCTTCCATAATTCCCTGGAATTCAATCAGGATTTATGAGTGCTGGCCAGCCTGCTTCCTCTTTGCTCCTCATCATGCATATCCCCACCCCACTACTAGCCTACCAACAAAGCCCCCGCCCTCCAGCCCTTGCGACGCTCTCTAAGAAGCCTGCTCATATGCATAGCGGCCTTCCTTACACCTTCTCTTCTGTCTGCATCTCTCAACTCTTCCCCACCCGCCCCTTCGCTTTGACTTGCCAATGGCCAGCTCACATCCTCTCTTATGAAAGCCTCAGCTCATCCATCTGAAGCTGAAAAAGAGCCCCCGCCACACATCTACCCCCCTTCTTCCGACTTTTTCAAAGTGCCCCCCCACCCCTCCTAGAGTGGGTTGGAAAAGGCAGAAGGGGAAGGAGGAAAGGCTCATTATGATTGATGCAAGGAGCGGGCTGTAGCAACTGGCCACCTCCCACACCACGCACACCCACACCACCCCCAACACCCCTAAACTGCAAATCATCCGCTAAAACCCAGGACCCAGGCTTCTCCAACACACACCAACACACTCCCACTCTATGCCAATGCCCCATACACACTGCTAAGCACCGGCACTTATTCATTTGCGCTAAGTGCAACGAAGCACTTTTCGTCCCAGTCAGTGTAAAGAGCTTTGCGCCCTCTTCTTCTGCACACAAGGGCCTAGGCGGAGGGAGCCAAGTGGAGAGGTTGTGTTGCTGAGGGAGCATTCCCATGGGGGATTATGAGATGGTGACAGCTAGTGGTGCCCTAGTCTCATCTCATCCTTTCATCCCCGCTCCAGAGACAAGTGGACAGCATTCAGGCCCTCTTCCTCCACATATTTACCTACTCCACCCCATCATCCTAACCCCTCCTCCCATTCTTTGACTCATCAAATGGAGGAAGTTTGGTGCCCCTTGACCCGCTCCCTCAGCCTCCCTCCCTCAATCTCTCTCAGTGGCTGGTGTACATGGATTTGCTGGTGCTTGATAGACTGAGTGGTGGCGGCGGGGGCTGGATGCGGGTGGGGGATAAAGAGAGAGCTCTCTTTTTGCGCACACACAGGAAGGGTCAATATTGACAAACAGACTTTGAGTGGCCCGGCCTCCCAGACTCCCTCCCTTCGCCTCCTCATCTCTCCTAGACCTTCTTTTTCACCCTCTCCTCCTCCTCCCCTTCAGCCA
This sequence comes from Ptycholaimellus sp. GST1_10, assembly GCA_030248095.1. Classification (NCBI taxonomy): domain Eukaryota; kingdom Metazoa; phylum Nematoda; class Chromadorea; order Chromadorida; family Chromadoridae; genus Ptycholaimellus; species Ptycholaimellus sp. GST1_10. The sequence continues at coordinate 1,377 of JASANA010004261.1, forward strand.
TGCCCTCGGGAGGGAGCTGAAGGGTGTCTAGCGATTATTATTTTGTCAACTGGCAGTGCCCGGAAGCATAAGTGCTGCGCAAACTTCAGCCCGTCTTTGCTTTTCAGTCTAGCCTCCCCAACTCCTCCCTCCTCCCCTCGCTCTTCCAGCAGACACTTTTGGCCCAAACCCGGTGTCCTTCTTGCTGCAGCTGTCTCCCTCCCTCCCCGCTCTGTCCTATGAGCGCAGATCAAATGGTGCTTCAGCTAAGGCTGGGAAAAAGTGGAGGCCATGTCGTAAATTGGCGGAGAGGGAATCAGGGCAAGTGGAGAGAAGGAGTGGAGGGGAAACGAAGGGGAGAGAAGGAGGGAGTGTAGGAGGGGATACGCAGGGGAAGGATGAGGGAGCAAAAAGAGGGCGGGAGAGGAGGGGGAGGAAGAGGAAGACTGGCCCAGGCTGGGCCCCATATACCAATATTGCAAGCGCTTTGATACTTTTAACGACCTCTCCGCCCGCAGTTCTTCCCAAGAGGCGGCCCAAGCACCACCCCTCAACAGACGGAGCCTCATAAAGCTCCACCCCTCCTCCTCCTGCCTCATATCCTCAGCACCCATTCTCTACCCTCCTCTCCTCTACTGCCTCCCTACAACATTCCCTCCAACCGCTGCCACCTCTGGGAGGGGAGGGAGGCTCCTCCCCTGGGGCAGGCAGGCTCAGGGGCGGATTCCCCAGCTGTTGCACATGTCGCATATAGCCCAGATCCCCTGTCCCCCGCTCCACTCTGCCTCACTCATTTATTACCGCTTGAAAAAGGAGGCGGTGGAGTGGGGAGTTTGGAGAGGGCAGACAGACGGTCGCCAGATCCACAGCCAGCCCCCCCCCCTTCCCGCATGCCCCGCATCACAAGGCAGAGAGACTTATTATGCAGGGCGGGAGGCGAGAGTGCGTGTAATTGGCTTTGAGGCTCCGCATTCTTGCCTCAAAGTTGAGAAAGCCGCTAAGGGAGGCGTCAGAAAAAGGGCGGAGCCTATTTGCACACACAAGCGGACTTGCATCATAGTCAGAGCGGTGGGCCTAGTGTTTTTATTGCCTCCGCAATGAGTCAAAGACGCCGGGCTGGAGGGATTGTAAGCCGGCTTGCATATGCCAACAGAGGCCGCTGAGAAGGCTTTTTGATGCATTCTCTTTGCATCCCATTCCTTACCTCATCCTCCTCCGCCTAAAAAAAACGCCAAGAGTTCTGGCTCAGAAAATGCAAATGCAAACGGCAGGAGCAAAGAAAGACACGGTAGCCGATTGCAGAGGAACGGGCGGAATCGGGCGGAGACAATGAAAGCGAGCCTTCTTCCGCTCCCGACGCCCACGTCTGCGGCTTCTGCTCGCGACAGTTTTTCAGCCTCCACGATTTCATTGCCCACAAAAAGGTTGCCTGCCTGCCTCTATACCTTCCACCTAAAGACAGGGGGCAAGTGTTTGAGGGATGCGAGCTGATGTGTCCCTCCTCCGGCCTCCTCTCACCGCCGTCCTCGAACGAGACGATGGGCGGGGCGGAGCGGGCCCGCTGTCCACTCTGCCCCGAGGCCCCGCGCTCCGCCGCCGCCCTGGACTGGCACCTCACCGAGGCCCACGAGGAGGCACGCCCCTTCCTCTGCTCCCTATGCCCCGCCCGCCAGCCTACGCGGCGGGACATGGCCGCTCATCTACGACTGCACATCAGCCGCCCTCCGCCCAGACCTCGCAGCTCCGACGCTCCTCTAGCATCATTCGATGCCCTCCATGGACGCGCCTCCCTCCCGCCTCTGCCCTCCTCCATCCAGCACTCCGACTCCATCGCTCCGCACCTAAGCCAGCACCAGCTACCGCAGCGCAGTCGAAGTCCTACCCTGAGTGATGATGCCAGTCCACACCAGGCCAACAACGGCCTCCTGGAACGCCCTCTGGACCTCTCCAACCACAATGCTGTCCATCCCCTTTCTGCCCTGGACCTATGGCATCGCTCCTCGTCGAACAGCGATCTCGCATACCCTTCCATGCTCTTCCCACCCGGCAACCCAAACTTTGCTCACAACCCACACTCCCTCCAACCGCCCTTCTTCCCACCGCTCAGCCCCTCCCTCCTCTCCTCCGCCAGCAAAGACTTCGCCTCCGACGACGATTGGGAGTCCATGATGGAGGTGCCCACTGTTTATTCTGCCCTCCACATCCTTTGGTAGTCAATGCTTGACATTGTAGATCAGTCAAGTGGATGAGTCGGAGAAGATTCGTCAGCTGGTGGGTGACAAGCCCCAGCCCCCGGTCACCGATCCAAACCAATGCCTCATCTGCCGACGCATCCTCTCCTGCAAGAGCGCCCTCCAGATGCACTACCGCACACATACCGGTTCCTCCTGCATTTCTCCCCATTCCCAGCTCACCTCCAGTCTTGCTTTCTCTTTCAGGTGAGCGGCCGTTCAAGTGCAAGATCTGCCTCCGGGCCTTCACGACGAAGGGGAACCTGAAGACCCACATGGGTGTCCACCGCTCCAAACACCCCTTCCGACTCCAGCACCAGTGCCCCATCTGCCAGAAGCGCTTCCTCAACTCCGCCCTCCTGCACCAGCACATGCGCCTACACGCCAGCCATCTCACCGCTCCTCCTCCACCACCTCCTCCTCCTCCACCACCCATCTCCTTCCCCCCGCCATCCCCACTCACACCACCCTCCCAGGAACCCCCGCCGCCACCCGTCTCCTCCACCGCCCACCAACCCCCTCTCAACCCCTTCATGCTCAACCTTCACCACTTCGCACACCAGCACCGACATCAGGTTCACCTTTCTTCTGTCAGCTCATCCCTTCCATCAGCCACCTCCATTGAAGACTCCGAAGCAGAGAGGAAGGGGAGCCGGCGGAGAAGATGCGGAAGGTGGAGACGAGTAGCTGCAGTGTCGGAGGCCCTGGCGACATCCTCGGCTTCAACCCTGCCACTCTCCTTCCACCCAATCCGTTCGGCGCCGCCCTTGGCCCCAACCCCCTGGCCGGCCTCCTCCAACCCCCCATTCCATCCCTCTCCACCACTCCGCCCACTCCCGGCCTCTCCTCCGCCTCCGTCACCCCACGCCCCTCCACCACCTGCAACATCTGCTTCAAAACCTTCGCCTGCAACTCCGCCCTTGAGATACACTATCGGTTCAGACCCCCTTCTTCCACCAGGGGCTACGATAATGGTTGTATGAGGAGAAGGGTGGATAGGAGGCGGCTGGAGGGGGGCTTGCTGAGGCCTGTTATGAGTGGCTTATTACCGTAGGCCCCCCTCCAGCCCTCTCTCCCCTCCAGGCCACTGCCGCCAGCCGGGAGGGATCAATAGTGGGTGCCCCACTGTCCTATGCATCAGCTCGGGCCCCGCCTCTCAAGGACCTAAACGGAGAGAGAGGAGTGCGGGATAATTTGTGTGGAGCCCTCCAGCGACTCAAAGGACCCACCCGCCTTTCAACACCTCCTCCACTCCCAGTCCGCTTCCGCACTGGGCGTGAGAGTTCCAGCTGCACCCTCTCCGCCCACTGTCTCCCACCCCTACCCATTCACTCCCATTGTCTGCCCGCTGCTTATCAAAGAGGAGCAGGGTGCGCTCCTGAGGGGACTGGATGAATGGCCCAGGCGGCATTTGGCAGGAGAGAGGGAGCTGGGAGGCTGTAGGGATGAGTTGGGCGAAGAAGCGAAAGCCAGGAGGCATTTGCGGATGACAAATGGCGGCAAGAGCATAAGCAGGCTCAGCAAGCCTCCGCTCATCCCTCAACTCCACCCCCCTTCACCCACCCCCAAAACACCGCCACTATCATAGCCCCAGGCGCAAGAGTGGCCGCGCACATTTCTCACCCTCCCCTCATCCCCCAACCGCTCCCCTCCCTCCCTCGCCGCCTCCGCGTTGCACTTCGCCTTCTTCTGTCCCTGCCCGCCGCCAGCTTTTTCCTCCCTCCCCTTCAGGCCCTCTCCTCTGACGGCCGCCCGTTTATTATGAACCCCGCCTGTCACAACTGTCCCTGCTCAGCAACACCAACCCGGCAGGTTGGCCAGGGGGAAGAGGAGAGAAGGAGGGAAGTAGAAGACCAGGGGGCTAAGAGGAAGGGAGACAATTTCGACTTTACAAAGCGGCTTCTTTGGGCCCGCCTATTCATACACATAGGGCAGTGAAGGCGACGTGGTTGAGGAACTGGCGCCTCCCTGCTATAAGCACGCCTGCCAACCCCCTCCCCCCCCCCCCCCCCTCCCCACACCCGCTAACATATGCGCTTACCATTCCTCCACTCTTCTTAGACCCCCCCCCCGTCCTCCCCCCTTCTACCTCACCCCCAAAGCCTGGCTTGGGCCTATGAATTATGGCCTCTTTGGCGGATAGGAGGGAAGAAACTCTTTCTGCTTTCCACAGCCCCTCTGCTCTACCCGACCAGCACTAGGCTCCAGCAAACACATTATGCTCTGCAACATTCACTTCTCTAAAGCCCCTACAACTCTGATGAGCTCAACAAAGAAAGTATCAAAATAAAAGAAGGAAAAGAAGCATGGAAGAAATTGAGGAAGTGCAGGTCACATACGGGGGACAAGCCGTTTCTGTGCCCCAGCTGCGGACGCGGCTTCTCCACGCGCGGGAACATGAAGCAGCACCTCATGACACACAAGATTCGAGATGCCGCCGCTGCTGCTGCCCTACACTCCAAAAGCTCCAGCCCTGCCGTCTCTGACGCCTCCGGTCATCCACCTACCTACTTTTACCCTCTTCATCGCCAACCTAAGCCTTCCTTCAGGCCCCAGTGACTGGCTGAAGAAGGAGCAGGCAGCCAGCCCCATCACCACCCCCGCCTCCTCACAGTCCAGCAACGACCTGCTCCTCTCCGAGCTCAAGACTGAGCTCAAGAAAGAACCACGCACCTCTCCGCAGCCCAATCCAGCCCCAGCTGAGGAAAAGCCCATCTTCACCAATCCCATCAGCACCACTGCCCTCCTGCCCCCGCCCACCTCCTCCATCACTCAGCAGGCCACTCCGACCTCCTCCATTGGTTGGCCTGTCCGAGATGGAAGACAAGAGGAGGGAGTGAGGAAGAGGAGGTTGCAGAGCCTAGCCCACTGGAGTCGATAAAGATGATGTGGGCGCAGACGGAGCCGCCGCCGCCGCGCAAGACGCCCGTCCTCAGTCGCCACCAGTGCGGCGTCTGCTTCAAACACTTCTCCTCCTCCTCCGCCCTCCAGATTCACATGCGCACTCACACCGGGGACAAGGTTCCCCATCTCCTTCCAAAGTTATTCTACCGCCAAACCAAACCCGCCAACTTGCAGCCTTTCAAATGCTCCATCTGCGGCCGTGCATTCACAACCAAGGGCAACCTCAAGGTCCACATGGGCACGCACATGTGGAACAATCCATCGCGTCGAGGTAGCCTAGTCCTTCCTTGCCTTGCCGTTTTACCATCCAAATGAAGACTTTGAAGGACGACGTATCTTCGACTTCCCACTGGGCGGTGGAGAGGGGGCCAAGGATGGCTGCAGCGGCGGAGAGACGGGGCCTGGGAAGGAGGCAGAGGAGGGGCCGGGGAAGGAGACGACTCCGACGCCGATGATGGGCGCCCCCTTCTTCCCCCTCCGTCCCCTGCTGGGCGCTGGGGGGCCACTGCCCCTGCCGATCCCCACCAGCTCCACCACCCACCACCTCTTCCAGCCGCCCGGCCTTGCCTCCATTGCCACCTCTGCGGCTCCAGACGCCAAGAACCCCATGGAGGCCATGCTCTGGATGTGGCGCAACGTTTGCTCTGTCTGCCAGAAGGTTCCGTCCAATCCTGGAGCCTAGGAAGATGTGGAGGTTAGAAGATTGTCTCTCAGGTGTGCGCGTCGTCAGGGGAGTTGGAAGAGCATCTGAAGCTGCACCTCCAGGCAGGGCCGCGTCTCGCCGCCGCCGCTCAAGGACTCATCCCCAATCAATAATCATACCCCATTGAGGACCGCCCTCCAGCCTCTTTTCTCCGTCCACAACTCTTCTCCTCCATCCCGTCTAGCACCAGATCTCACGCCCCGGCTTCTAGCAGACTTACACTTTGCACTCCATCAGTTCTAGCTGCACACACACAGACACAGAGCCCATAGCCTGCTCACCCAACCCGCCGCCATCTAGGTCTCTCTCTCTGTCTCTCTCTCTGCCATAGGCCCAGTGAAAAATGTTCTGCTGAAGCTGGGTATTTCCGTTTTCAGCGCCCCCGTTTCCCCTGTGATTGAGAGCAAATTGCGTGCTTCCGCTCCCCCCCCCCCCCATTTGAAGCAGCCGTTGGATAGATCTGATTATCCAGGTGTGACTCTCCTCTCCGCTCTCCAGCTCACAGTGCGACAGTCACAAGCCTATTGCTTGCTTCTTCGCCCCTTCTATTCCTCTCCTCGCCTAATTTGCCTCTCGCTTCTCCGCCTCTTCTAGTTCCTGCTGCTCCTACTCCCGCTTTGTCAATGCTGCAGACAACACCAATGACCTGCTTTCTTCCATGAGATTTGTCTGGCTTCTGCTTTCCAAGCTTGGCTTTCTTCGCATTTGATGCTCTATCAATTGATGTTGCTAAGAAAACAGCTTGCTTACACCCGCTTTTAGAGAGAATGAAGAATTTAGCTGACAAAGGAACGAAAAACCAAGCAGAAGGGAGCAAATGCGATGGAGGAAGAAGGCAGAGGAGGAAGAGGCCATAAGTGTCACGCAACTGGTGCGAGGAGCGGGTCTAGGCCTGGGCTCTAGGGAGGGACGATGTAGGGTTGGCAGGGGTGAGCTTGGGGGTTAGGGGTGAGCTTGGAGGGGGCGTGAGGAGAAAACTCAAGCCATCCGCATGGTCACGAGAAGGGGGTAGAGGAGAGCTTTCTGTAGATATGGGCGAAGAGATATCGCATGAGCATTCATTATCGGAGAGGGCGCTGGAGGGGAGAGGGTGGGAGTAGGGCGGAGAGGGGTGGATGAAAGTGGGTTGAGGGTGGGGAGGGGGAGTAGGGAGGGGAGGGAGGGAGACTGGCCGGGCAGGCCAAAGTGAATTTGACGAGCGAGCTATGGCAGAGAAATAGCAAATTTGGCTCGCCTCTGTCTCTCTCCCTCCAACCACTTCCATTTGGCCGCAGAGGGAGGGAAGGGGACCATCTCTTTTTCCATATGCTAGCACCAGTTTATTTGCACAGCCTACAATGGCTTCGATCCCATTGATAAGTAAAACAATGCAATGAGATGTAATAAAAACAGTTTAAAGAATTTATAGTTGAAAATATACCAGCACAATTTTGTTGAAAATTACTCAGTCAGAAAATAAACTTTCCAACAGAACATTAAGAAGACTGTCATCTAAGGGATTATAAGTTAGTTGAGAATATCGATAGTCGAAAGATTATGTCATATTATGCTTTTGATTTCTACTCGTTTAGTTTTTGTAGCCCTTTCAAAGTTAACCATCGGCAAGCCAAAAGAAAACCTCTTTTCTCCCAACAAGGTATTCTTGGCTGTTGCTTGTCTGGCCTTGTCCACCTGGTGTCAATACTTTGCCGGACAGTTTATTGTCACCGGTTAGGCTGGTTGTCAATCTTGGACTTTGCCGGAGAAAATGCCCCAGGACTTTGCCGGAGAGTGTGCTTTTTTTTTCTCCGGAAAAGTCCAAGGTGGATAACCCAATAATGACCCTGGACTTTGCCGGACATTTCTAAAAATTCTCAATTTAATTCTAAATTCTCAATACATAATTCTCAATTCTAAAAATTTCTAAATACATCAGTACAAATATGGTGGAGTATAGTTAGTCTATACCGAGTTCGTCATGCTACTAGTTAGTCTGCCTACTGCCAGGAGTAGTACTAGGATACTGTTTACGGCAACCCCTTAGGCTTAGTCAAAATGCGTGTATACTGTGGCAGTACCACCCATAGTTGCTTAGGAGCCATGATCCATACTGTGGCAGTACCACCCATAGTTGCTTAGGAGCCATGGTCCATACTGTGGCAGTACCACCCATAGTTGCTTAGGAGCCATGATCCATACTGTGGCAGTACCACCCATAGTTGCTTAGGAGCCATGGTCCATACTGTGGCAGTACCACCCATAGTTGCTTAGGAGCCATGTCCGGCAAAGTCCAAGGTGGGCAAGCCAATATTGACCCTGGACTTTGCCGGACACTACACTTTACCTCCGGCAAAGTCCACGTTGGCAACCCATATGTCCGGCAATGTGACAAATTTTAGGAATAGTCCGGCAATGTACTGGAGGGGTCCACCTCATTAAGATATGAATTAAATCAAGAAATGATAATGATCATCAAACAACAATAAAAACTGATATAGGTCTACTTTTGGCTTCTGAGGCATTTAATGCAATTTAATTAATAATTAATAAATTTAAAATGCAATTTTTCGAAAAATTTTTGAATTTTAAGGTCTCTATTTTTGAGGTTTTTTGACCATAAATCTAGAACCAAGCAAAATGGCGCCGATGCCACAAAAACGTCCCGAGCAACCACCCAGACATGCATGCATGCTTCATGCAAAAAATCAGCCAATTTCTTTGAAAAACCGCGGCGATGGGCCCTGGACACAAACATATATATATACTAGTAATATGGGTCAGTGGCCGCGCTTCGCGCGGCCACACTTTCATTATTTCACAATATATAAATAATTTTATTTATTCATTCATTCATATCACAAACACTCAAAATTTTTTAATAACATTTTCATGTGTCAAGACGCATTGACTAATTAAAGAAATTAACTCTCTTTAAAACCAGAAATAACACAAATTTTTAAAACAGAGGTCTCTGAACTCTTATGCAATGCATTATGGTCAGACAATGAAGCCTTTTAAATTGGTCATTCGCATATCACTACTAATGAAACTAATGAATGCCATGAAACATCAGCTCTCCGAGTAGGACCAAAATCACGAAAATTGACTTTACTCAATGACATTTTCAACACAAATAATTTTAATAAAATACAAATATAATTAAATGATCTTATGCAGAATTGTTTAGGCTTTAATTTAAAAAAAAGTCCGCCAAGAAATGTTGAAAATTAGTGGAGCAATGGAGTTTCAAAGTTGAAAAATGTCAAAAATTATCACATTTTCGATGATTTCCTTATTTTCTAGCATTCAGGAGCAGGTGCGGTTATATGCTAAAGATTGTACAATCCGAGATCTATCCAAAATGGTATCATATGCCAGGATAAGTTGAGAATCCAGCTCGGGCGAGGTACCCTCCCAAAGTGGTATCACGCGTATTATATAAGACTAGGTTGAGCTTCGCCGTCGCCTACGGCGACTAAATGGAATCAGCAGATTTAATTTTTCTTTGTTCTAAGTCATTTGTTTTATTTCTTGCCCCCAGCAGGTTCGCTGAAAATCAAAATGGGAGATGGAGGCGAAACGGCTGCTGGGGGCAAAGGGCTTAAAGGGGAATGGCGGGGGAGTGAGAAATAAAAAACGTCTGAGAGATCATGGATGAGTGGGGCTAATGGCTGAATATAAATCAAGAATTATTAAATTTTTCTGAAAGTCCTTTCCCCAACTTCAAGATATCACCATGACAGACGTAATTGCAAAAATCAACTGATTTCGTTGAGAAACCTTTCAATTTGGTACTTTGGTACATTTTTGGTACTTTGAAACATCAAGATTTTAGGTTTTGGGCGAAAAACGCAAAATTACGCCTGGGGGACGTTGAGCAGAGCTGGGCTTCTGGCCTCCCCCGCTGCCTCTGCCCTTGGAAGCCCCGCCTTTGCCTGAAACCTGGTCGGAAGAGCTGGACTGGGAAGAGCTGGCCATTGGAGCGCTGGAAGCAGATGGAGAAACGGCGGTATATGCCTGGGTAGATGAGGTGAAGGCCGCCGTTGCCGCTGAGATTGGAGGCTTGCTGAAGGCGGACGCTCCTCCTCCACCGCCTCTACCTTCGCTGCTGCCGTCCTTGGAAGCACTGCCTTTGCCTGCGACCTTGCCAGAAGAGACAGCTGAAGAGGTAATGACCTTTGAAGCTGGCATTGCTGTGCTGAAAGCTGATGGGACTAGACTGCGAAGGGCGGGGAGCTGATGGGTGACCTTGTCGGGGAGGAACTCATTGAAGAAATCCCGGCTGATGACCAGGATCCCCCCCAAGGCTTCTACCCCCCCCTAGCCAGTTTTGGACCAACCACGAGTTTTGCCCCCCCCCCCAAGGCTTTGCCCCCCCCCCCAAATTTGCCTTGTAATCTTGAGGTTATCAACTATGCATCGGGTGTGACTAAGCGCAAGATACAAGCAAGAACAGTATATGAGTTTGGTGACCACTACCCTCCCCCCCAAATGCCACTTGGTGGGGGGATACTGGTCATCAATCAAGGGATTTTGGCATTTGGGGGGCGGGGAAGTGGTCACCGAAATCGATGACCAGATTCCCCCCCCCAAGTGAAAACACCAAAAATCGCCTTGAGAGCATGATCATACGTACATTGATTACTGATTTTGGGGGGGGGGATACTTACGGGGGGGGGATACTTCACAGGTGGGGGGGGGGGGGGGTGGGGGGGGGTAGAAGCCTTGGGGGGGATTCTGGTCATAAGCCGAAATCCCGACTGCAGAGACGGCTGCTGCAGTTGTAAAGGGGTTGGTTGGGCTGAGCAGAATCGTTGTAGGCCTGTTCGTAGCCGGCCAGTTGCCTTTGGACTCATGGGAGCAATAGAATCTAACGAGAAATCTTTAATTTCAGACCCGATTTAACCCTCTCTCAGTTAATCATTTGTATTCATAAACTCCTATTATTATAACTGGTACCATCGGCAAGCCAAATGTTGGTCTCTTTTCTCCAAATTTTGTAATTGCCTCGAGCAAAAAGTCAAGGAAATACATCTACTACTTGTGGAATCTGCTGCTTGGACAGTTGCATTTTGTTTTTGGCGCGCAGTTCAGTGTCTCTTTCCATGCGCGCCCAAAAACAAAATGCAGACGACGCAGCAGATTCCAGAAGTAGTAGATGTATTTCCTTGACTTTTTGCTCGAGGCAATTACAAAATTTGGACAAAAGAGACCAACATTTGGCTTGCCGATGGTACCAGTTATTTATTCAACTTTTAATATATCATATAATGTATAAATACAATTTTATATTATTTTATAATATATGAAAAAATTATACTCATTAAAAAACATAACATAGTCAGCAATAAGCT
>JASANA010004263.1:0-17213 GCA_030248095.1 Ptycholaimellus sp. GST1_10
TAAATTCCATTAACAGTTTCAAGACACCGCCTAAACAAGCCTACCTGCCAAAATTGAGCTAATTTTATTAAAAAACCAGGGGTTTATGGATGTTCGAATTTTTGAAACATCAAGATTTTGGGTTTTTAACTATAAATCAAAAACTAATAAATTTTCAAAAAGTCCTTTTCTCAACTTCAAAATATCACCATGGCAGCCGTACATGCCAAAATTAAACTTATTTCATTGAAAAACCATCGATTCATGGAGGTTCAAATTTTTGAAACATCAAGATTTTAGGTTTTCGCCATAAATCGGGAAATAATTAATATTTCGGAAATTCCTTTTGCCATCTTCAAAATATCACCTTGACGGACGTACCTGCCAAAATTCAGCCAATTTCATTGAAAAACCAGTGATTTATGAATTTTCGTATTTTGAAACATCAAGAAATTGAGTTTTGGACTAAAATCGAAAAATTACGCCATCCCCAAAAAATGGCCGGGACAGGATGTCTAGAAGGACCTTCACGCAAAAAATCAGCCAATTTCGTTGAAAAACCGCGGAGTACGGGCATGGCACACACATATATATATATATATATATATATATATATATATATATATATATATATATATATATATATATATATATATATATATATGCGGACAGACGGACGCAAAAATGGGGTAACTGCTTAAGCTGGCCTTGGCCGCCCGCTGCTTCGGGCAGGGCGCCAGTGCTCCGTGGCAGGCGGCCTTCGGCCGCGCAAAAATATGCCTGTTTTAAAGGCGCGAATCATGGTCTCCTCCGTGCTGACTCGCCTCAGTGTATGTAGGCCAGTTCAATACTAAAATATTTCCATTTACTAAAGAACATGTCTCATAATTAATAACAATGTAAAATAGAAAATAGAACAGAAAATGATTTTTATGAGGCAATCTAATCTAATGATTATCTTGGAGTTCTGGGGAATTGTAGTTTCTAGAGGATTTGGCAATGGCAGTGGGCACTCTGGGCCTGGATTGCGTGGAAAAACATATTCTCGTGTACATGCGTGGGCAATCAGATGAAACCGGAAGGGGTCATCACAAAGAAATTCTGCTGCTTCTGTGTTCAGCGGTCCTTTATCAATGTACTCTTTCTGGGTCCATTCAATATTGAAAGAAGAACTTGATCCCTACTTTGCAACAGTTAATAGTCCTCTACACCAACCTTCAGATGTAAGTATGTTCAGGCATATTTCTCCACGGCTGTTGATGTTGGGGTGGTAAATTGGCTGCAAAAACGTGACCTTGAGTGGGCTAAGAGGATAATCAGGAGGAATAAGGATGCTTAGACGGAATATTCCACCATGGTAAGGCGTAAATTCAGGAGCTCGAAATGCTGCTTGCCAACTGAAAGGGTCATCAGGACTTGGAAATGCTGAACATTCAGGTAATGGATCATTTTAGGATAGAAGATTGTAGGCTATATACCTGCCAACATGGGTATTGCGGAGGACGACATTCATGACGCTGAGAATGAAAAATATCGTGTCCTCCTTCATCAGCTCATAGACGGTTCAGAGTTCAGTTCCGCCTCACAAAAGAATAGGGCAAAAAAAATGGTTAACTCGACAAAGTTCATTAAGAGGTGGAGGGTGGAGCTGATGCGGTTGACATTCTCGTGGGACTCGGAATCGGACCAGAAGAGTGTGAATGTTGGTTGACCCTGCAATGAACATTTACGATTGAATTTAGGTGTATTTTAAACCATAAATAAATTTACAGGATGAAATCTGGTGCAAAAAACTGAAAAAAAATCTGACATATTGAGGGGATGGAAGTCATCATCAATTTTCAATATTTCAAACATAAAGGCCACAAGTGTATACTTCTTCCAGTGTGAATGAGTGAATGAGAGGCGGCAACCTGTTTTTTTGTATTGCCGCAGAAGGTTGAGGGTGTAGTCCATAGAGACAGCGGGTACTGGACAGGGAGTTCGGGACCCCAGCAGTCCTTGGAGTTCTGTGGGTAGTTGAGGTGCCAGTAAGGCCAGAGGTAGTGAGTGAACGGCGGATTGCTCAAACCGTGAGTACCAGGCATTTGGCCTCGAAACAGCAGTAACAAATCACTTTTGTCCTTTGAACCATCCACTGAATGCTTGCCTAGTTTTAAAATAGCCAACCTGGAGGACCCCATGGCGAATGTCATCTTTCATGAGCCGGAAAAGGTGATTGGTGCCAAAGTCATTGGCATAGATACTGGCATATCCTCTCCTCCCGAACTCGTCCCAGATCCAGCCCTGAAACTGGGGGTTTATGAGAGCTGTGTTCCGCCCTAGAGTGAAAGAGCCCAATCTTCATGTCATCCTCTGTCACCCAGCTGGAGGGCAGCTCAGATGGGAACTCCGCCGAGTCCAGCAGCCTTAGGCCCAGAAACATGGCCACCATGTTTGGAAAACTATTGTCGTCTATCTGCAAATAGACGTCATCTAAGGCACTCCAACATTTCTCATGTCCATAAACAATCATCAACTGAATTAGTTTCTAATTTTAGCTGGCAAAACATTGACGCAGTGCTGCAAGAAACCTTTGAATCTCATCCTTCGTTCATCTTGCTACGTTCTGACGGCCCGAAAACGGCAAACACCCCATGATTAAGTCTCATTGGGCTCTTTTTTTTCAAGAAAACGTTGCATGATGTTTCGCTCCTGGGCAAGGCGAAATCCAGAAGGGGTAGTAGACGATAGGAGCAATATGTTGTTAATGCCATAAATTTATTCCAACTCCACCAACTTTGCTGTGCCCTTCCAGCACAATGCCTTGCATGCGTTGCTGGATGAAGCTGAGCAGCGGGGCCATCTGCCGTCGAGCATGGGAGCAACTGATGGAGCCCAGGACGAGGATGAAGACATTGGGGCGGACGGAGGAGACTGGCTCAGCTGCAGCCGGTCCGGGCTCTCCCACCCCTACTGGCCAGAAATGGTGGACCAGGCTGCCGTTGCCCAGATGACACTCCAGCACCACCAGCTCGTCTTCCGGTGTAGGGACCGAACGCGCCGCGGGAGCGGACGCGCCGTGGAGTATGGCTAAAAACCGGACGCGCTGCGAGCTCAGGGATTTTGATCTCACTCGTCACACAGACATCTGTCCCGCAATCAGAGGGCAGATTTAGAAACAGGAGAAAATTCTGAACAAGAAAACGTGTCATTCTGAACGTGTCATTAGTTTAGTATTTTTGTCAACAAAATTTTGAGCAATCGCGTCGGAAAGGAACATTTTCCATTTTTTTCAGGAGTGGATGCGCCGCGCGGCATGTCCGCTCCTGGGCCGAAACCTGAGCCTCCTGAACTGTTTGTAATGAATTTGTGATATCTAATGATTGCCCTAGGTGTAAAAATTCATGCCGAAGCCGATGGCGTATTCAGTTTCTCAATTTTATCAACAAAATTTTAGAAAATGCAGTTCAAAAAGTCGCGGCGTGTCCGCTCCAAAAATTTCAGGAGCGGACGTGCCGCGGAGTTGCAAGGGACTGATTTTTTGATCTGCTTCGATTTACTGATTTCTAATGACTGTTCTAGGTGTAGAAATTCATGAGATTTTCGAAGGTGTGCTCAGTTTCTCAAAGTTGTCAACAAAATTTTTAGATATGAGCTATAACTGACCCCATCCAAAACAGGTCGCGGCATGTCCGGTTGGAGCGGATGTGCCGCGCGTCGTGTCCACACACATTTTCATGCCGCGTAGTTGCAAGGGAGTGATTTTATGATCTACCGCGATTTATGAATATCTGATAGCATGGTTTTAAAAAGAATTGAAAAGGATTTAAGAAAATATAGACGAGAAGGCTAAATAGTCAACTGCGAGTTGCAAGGGAGCGATTTTTTGTTCTACTGCGATTTATTGATATCTGAAAACATGGTTCGATACAGAATTGAAAATGATTGATAAAAATGTATGCCATGTCTCGCAAAACCCACAAGAACAAACTTTTCAATTTTTTGGATGAGAAAATAACTTGAGTGTCGCAGCTTTGCATGTGAGCAAAAAACTTGAGTGTTGCAGCCTTGCTCGCAGCGTGTCCGCGCGCACGATCACGCCGCGGAGTTGTAAGGGAGCTATTTTTTGATCTACTGCGATTTATTGAGATCTGAAAACATGGTTCGATACAAAATTGAAAAGGATTTTAGAAAATATAAATGAGAAGGCAGAATTAAACACCTTTTTTCACTTTTTCAGCCTTTCTGGTGGGTCCCCCCACCGTTAGCTGGCTTGGCCATGGGTTTAGTGGGCTGGGCGTCCTCTGGCAAGGCTTGGCCATGGGTTTAGCGGGCTGGCCGTCCCCTGGCAAGGCTTGGCCATGGGTTTAGCGGGCTGGGCGTCCCTTGCCGAGTATTGGACATGAGTTTAGCGGGTTTGCTGTCCCTTGGCAAGGCTTGGTCATGGGTATAGCGGGTTTGCTGTCCCTTGGCAAGGCTTGGCCATGGGTTTAGCGTGTTGGCCGTCCCCTGGCAAGGCTTGGCCATGGGTGTAGTGGGTTTGTCGTCCCCTGGCAAGGCTTGGCTATGGGTTTATTGGGTTGGCCGTCCCTTGTCAAGGCTTGACCATGGGTTAAGCTGGTTGGCCGTCCCCTGGCAAGGCTTGGCCATGGGTGTAGTGGGTTTGTCGTCCCCTGGCAAGGCTTGGCTATGGGTTTATCGGGTTGGCCGTCCACTGGCAAGGCTTGGCCATGGGTTTTGTGGGTTTGTCGTCCCCTGGCAAGGCTTGGCTATGGGTTTATTGGGTTGGCCGTCCACTGGGAAGGCTTGACCATGGCTTTAGCAGGTTGGCCGTCCACTGGCAAGGCTTGGCCATTGGTTTAGCAGGGTGTCCATCCCCTGGCAAGGCTTGGCTATGGGTTTATTGGGTTGGCCGTCCACTGTAATGCTTGGTCATGGATTTAGTGGGTTGGTCGTCCCCTAGCATGGCTCCATGATGGCTAACGGTAAAACGCTGGCACCGGTAATAATTACCAAATCGGTAAAACTGGTTTGACTTTTTTTTTACCGATTTCCGGTTTTTTACGGTTGGGATTTTTAGTTATACGGTAGCTACCGGTAATTACCAGTAGCATCGGTAATCTTTACTGGTAGCGCCTCTATTCTTTACTCATTTTACTTATGTTTTTTTGTAATTTTTGTACTTATTAATGCTTTTTAAGGCTGCTGAATGTGTCTGGCGGCTACTGGAGGTGTTCAGAACGCATCATGAGCATGTAGAATGCGTGTGAAAGTGATTTGGAGGTTTGCCGTTTTCTCAGCCTGTCACTGTCAGTTGTGTTGAATGCAAGGAACATGGATTGGAAAGGGGCTGTTCTCATACTACTTGGAGCTGTAACTGTCACATGGAAGCCAGATTTTATGCCAGTTCAAATAAGTCTGCGTCTTCCACTGCCTGTGGTTAGCAAAGAGGGCGCGTGGAATAGATGTAGCTTGGCAAATTTGCGCAGTTGGTGCTGTGCGTAGCTGTCTATGCTGCAATATATTACCTTTTGATTGCTGGGTCTAAAAGTAAGGTGGTGAAATGGGGCGGGATAGGAAGAAGGGCGCCTGGGCCTTGATCCCCGACACTTGGGCGGGTCCTGTGGCCAAGAAGAAGGGAGTGAAACGTGCTCGGACGGGTATTTTCTGTGCTTTCCCACTGAAGGCTGACGCTCCTGACGGCAAGCGGTGCGACTGGAATATCACCGGCACCATCCGAGAACTCGGGAGGCACCTCCACAAGCACCATCTTCAGGAGTACCCCGATCTCATCAAGGACATCTGTGAGGCACTGGGTTAGCCGCAGCAACCTCTTTGCAGGTAGTTAAAGCCTAAAGGTACCTGTGTCTGTAGCGGCTGAAGAAGCAGAGCTGAAGAAGAAGCAGGCGGAGCGGGCTGAGAAGGAAAACAAGACCAACATCGACGAATTCCTCATCCCCCTTCCGCCTAGCAATGGAGGGAAGCCCTACTTCGGCCCCACGCACCCTCACCAGCTGTTCCTCACTCGCCTACTGCTTTGGTGGCTCGCATCTTCTCCAACCACTGTTCCTTTAGCAATTTATTTTCAATTTCAACTTGACCAATCCATGGCTATGTAGGCCATGGTGACGGCACAGAACTATCGGTTCCATGAGCTGCTGGCTGCAGCTGAGCCTCGCTTTCGAATCCCCGGCAAGTACAAGATCCAACAGGGTGTGAGGCAGGAAGGCCTGAATGCTCTGCGCCTGCTCAAGAAGCTCATCTTCGACCAGGCCGCCCCTCGATCCATCAACGCCATGATCGATTTGTGGCTAGCAGAGTTGCCCTCCTATCGAAAGCTCTTTGGACAAAAGTTAACAAATATGCTGATTGGAGTGATGGCCTGTCGTATCTGGTGACTGTCATCGCTGTTTTTGATCGGATGTATGGCCTGCTGCATCTCACCCTACCGACAGCGGTGGTCAAGCCCCCTGCAACTGCCCAACGCATGATGACCATCTTCACCCAAGTCTGGACCAACTCCGGCCTTTCCAAGGACCTTCTGAACAAGGTTCTATCCTCCATTTAGCCGCTCATATCAGCTTTCTAAGTAGCAATGAAACCAACAGGTCATCTGTGATGGGGCGAGCAATCTACGCAAGGGCGTCCGCGAATTCCTCGGCACCGAGTTTCTCCAGCGAGAGATTGAGAGTCTCCAGCTGCGGGCAGAGCAGGAAGCTGCTGATGAGGAGGAAGCTGAAGCTGATGACGACGCTGCTGAAGCGGGAGACGCTGGGCTGGTCGAGCTGGAGGAGAGCCCCAAGGCGAGCGGCTACCTGGACTGCTCACAGGCGTCCAACATCTCTACCTCTTCCAAGGACCCCGACGCCCCCGACATGAGCCTGCTCAACTTCCCCATCGACCTCACTGCCATCATCGATGGCAACAATGATGCCGAGGACGCTGCCATCCAAGAACCCTTCCAGTTCCCTATCCAGCAAACCACCGACGGCGAGAACTTCGTGGAGCTGTTGGACAGCAATCGTCTGAAGCACCGCTGGTGGTGTGTCTGCCACCAGTGCAACTTGGTGGTGAAGAAGGCCATCTTCCGTGCCTCCTTCCTTCGACACCTTCCTTCAGCACCTCGCCGAGTTCCCCACCCATTTCTTGCGCACCAAGGCAGGTCAATACCTCAAGGACGAGGAGGGGGCGACAGCTCTACACCCACGAATGCCAATCCGATGGACATCCGAGGTCGCCATGGGCCAGTCGCTGCTGGCCAACCGAGCGCAGCTCACGGCCGTCTACTCCAAGTACAACCTCTCCAAAACAGCGCCAAAGATGCTGGATGGCGAGGAGTGGAGCATCGTCGAGGAGCTCTTCAGCAAGAAAGGCGGCCTCCTATTGGCCTTCGCCTACTTCACCGCCACCCACGAGACCAACAAGGAGGCCACTCTCAACCACTTCCTCATGGACGTCTTCACGCTCACCAAGAAGTGCCACCAGTTCGAGGCCAGCCCAGTCGCCTCCGACACCGCCAAGGAGCTCACCGAGACCCTCAGAGAGGAGCTGCAGGCCCGCTTCCTGTGCTTCCTGAAGCCCAGCCACCCCTCCTTTGACCCCCTCCCGCTGATCGCCGCCTTCCTGGATCCGCAGTACAGAGACCGTCTAACCGACAACCTCAAGTCTGATGCACAGAATGCGGTCTTTCTTCATTCTTTCCTGTCATTCAATGACCAAATGATTCATTGAAACAATGATCGTAGGTGTGGGATCTTCTGGAAGCTGAGGCCAGGCGCCTGGAGCCAGAGCCAGAGGAGGAAGTCCAGAGCCTGCCATCGCCACCTCCACCCCCTGCCAAACAGAGCTGAATGGAGCAGCGCGGCATGAGCATCGTCCTGGTTGACCTCAACATGGATGAGGAAGACCTGGAGCTCATCGACAAATCAATCTTCGACGAGCCCATCCAGCCCATCCCGCCCGCCGCCATCCGCCCCGAGACGCCTACGCTTCAAGAGCAGCAGTCATCGCCAAGCCTGACACTGTTGGAAGCAGAGAAGTACCGCAATGAGGCAGAGGCTCAGCTCAAGATCTACAGCACGCTCAAGTTCAGCGACAATGATGGTACCCATTTTCAGCCCCCCTTGAGTCTTGTGTGTAATCAAGATAGCTAATGCCTACAGTGCTCACAGCGTGGGATGGAGAGAGGACTCTGTGCCCGTTCATCTGGTGGTCCCAGCTCAACCGAAAGCGTCAGCCCTACGACTCCCTCAGCAAGCTGCTCCAGCCCGATTCACCCCTCCCCTCCTTAGCTCTGCGCATTCTAGCAATCCCATCCGCCTCTGCCTCTGCAGAACGGCTATTCTCTGCCCTAGGGCTAATGATCGGTGGACGGCAAAATCGGCTTTCGCTGGAAAGCATGAATGGGGAAATTATTCTCAACTTCAATGCTAAAACCCTCAAGCGACTCGGTTTCTAGGCTCATTTGCCTCTTCTGCGTTTTGCTTTAGTTTTTGTTGGCTCGATTGTGGCTTTGCTTCCATCTTCCGGGCGGAATTTCTGAGCCTGATTGCACGTCCCCAATTCTCCTCCCCTGTCTGCGCCAGCCATAATATGGTCCTTTGTTCAGTTTGGATAGTAGATCAGTTTTTTGTTTTGGAGCCAGACACAATATGCTCATTGTTTACTTTGGATTAGTTCAGCTTGTTCAGTTTGGAGTACATTGCGAAAGCCAAAATAAGAGTGTGTAATTGTTGAATTTTTCTTTTTGGTTTTCTAGCTACGATTGAATCAAAAATGTGGTTATGATTGACATTTTTCACCAATGGTCGAAAAGCAGTTTTTCCATTTTGATGTCAAGTTTAGTATTAATTCAACTGCAAAAGCCAAATTAAGTGTCTCTCTACTGTTGCATGCAAAATTTTTGGGCTGACTCCAAGAACCCCCCCCCCCCTCCACCCTCAAACTTACACCCCCCCTCATGAATGACACTACTCCCCCAAGAATTTTTTATTGCCTTAACATACTTCACATTACATATCTCGAAGTTTAAACTCAGGGAATTTTTTTCTAAACAGCTAAATACCTTCTTTTTTTGAAACATAGTTAGTATATACCGGATGGCGGGCGCATGCCTACCGGGAGAAGGGGATTGTCCCCTACAAGGAGTATCTTTCTTTGATCGAGTGTTATGGTTAGTAGTTCGGCTTGTTTGTTTTGGAGCCAGCCACAATATGATCCATTGTTTAGTTTGGATCGACAATTATGGCTAATTGTTCATTTGTTTCTTTAGGATGCAGCCACAATATTGTCCATTACTAAGTGAGGATCTGCTATTATGGTTAGTATTTCAGCTTGATCAGTTTGGAGTTACCCCTACCCGCCGTAGGCCTCCGGTGGCAGGCCCCTTAAACCCAGCTACATCCTTGCGGACCCAGCTGAACGAGACCCCCGTCTTGCCGGTGCCGCCAGCTGTCCCTGGAAGACCGCTGTCAACTCGCCTGGCTTGCATTTTAGTTTTATTACTTTTAAATATCATTTAAAATGCCTCAGAAACCGAAACTAGACTTATACCATTGTGACTTTTTATTTTTGTTTGGCAGTAGTTAGCATATCTTGAGCCAACCTGATGATTTTTTTCATTCCATTGCTGAACAAGGTGAACATGGCCGCGTATCTATTGGCGATAGCAGGTAACACCTTGTTTTTTTCCTCCTCTCATGCTTCCTCAAAGAAAATATCCACTAGATTTTGTGTTTTACCTCCCACAAGAAACACTATATTGAGGCATTGGTGGGTGAGATACTTAATAAACTGACACAGTAGTTATGTTTGTAAGTGCACGACAAGAAAAGTCGGCAATTTGATTTACCACCTATTTACTCAGTGTCCGTAATTATAGAACCGAGAAAATGGCGCTTTTTTTGGAATCACTCCCGGTGACTTCCAGACACCGTGGACAGAATGCAAACTGTCTCTGGGGACATCGTCATCGACACATGGTACTTATTGTTGACCTTTATGACCCCTTTTACAAGCCCAACAAGTGTTGGCTCTTACGCAAATATTGCGGCTAGCGAAATCCAATCATTTACACTACCTATTAATGCTGCAAATTAACGATTCCTTTTTTTAGATGTTTGTTCATTTCTTTTAGCTGAAAATTGTGAGATCAATGTTAAGGTTGAAGCAATTGTGACAAAATATGGCGCAGCAGAAAATGGGGAAGAAAAACCTCATTAATGTCCTCCTCCTTCTGGGGTTCAGATTTGGGAGGGTGATTGAGGGAGAGGACGTGGAGAGGGTCTTGGCAGTGGAACTCGGAAGGACCTTGTCAGGTCTGGGAGAAGTGGGTGGCTTTAGGCGCTGGCGTAAGGTCTGGAGGGGCTAGAGAGGCTCTTCCGAGCGGGCTGGAGGCGGGAGAGTGAAAAGAAGGGTGAGCGGTGTGAAGGGCCGGTGACGTTGGACTCCTCATCTTTGCCGTGGTCGAACTCGCTCCCCTTCCAGCCGCACTTCCAGGGGGGCACTGGCCAAAACGAGCACGTTGTAGTTCCGGAATGCGCCAGCTTGGAGGCGGTTCATCTGCAATTTCTCTTTCATGTCTTCCTTACTCAACATATTACGTTAGCTTTTTATTTTTTACAGCAAACCTTTATTTCATCATTGATCATTTCTTCGCCTTTTCTAATATGGGCAGGCCCAATCCACCAAATGCGCATCATTAATGCGCAATTTTTATGGAGAATTCTAATTTTAAGCTAAAATGATTAATGAGTTAGCTCGATATATACGAGCTATTTCCTCGAGTTTTGTCTACCTTGATGCTATCACCTACTTAGATTTGCACCAAATACGTTTGTTAATGGTTCTCATTCTTTTAAAAATCAGACCATAAAACATCATAAATCAAGAATGGAAAAGGACTATTGTCAAGAGTTTTGTGCTTACAAAAATAGACATGGACATGGCCCTCTTTTAGAACAATGTTTTGGATACAGTATCAACCGAACCAGTGGTTTTGCTCTCATTTTGGTGTTCCATGTCATGGTAACAATTTCAATAATTGTTGGGGCATTAATTGCATTCCAAAAAACGCATGCAAACATGTGGATGATTATGGCAGCAATTTTAATTGTATTTATGGTTCCAATACTCTTAGCAATTTCAGCAATATGCCTAAGAACGCCATACACTGTCTTGCTATATGCCATTAGCACATCACTCCGGGCAGTGGCAGAATTTGGAATGTCTGGCCTGGTCTTTGGCTGGCTTGGATCTTCTGCTTGTCGAGAGAATACCATATGCAACTTAACTGGTTATGCCTGGATGTGGAATGTGGCAATTGGCTTTGGACTATTGGCTAACAGTTTTCTTTCAATAGTTTGGAGCATTGTTGGATTTGACTATTTTAAGGTGCTGAAAGATGAAGCTGCACAAGATTTTCTCACGAAAAATGCTAGGTCAGACGTAGAAGATGCCTTAACTCAAGAAGACACTGCTTCAAATATAATACAGGTCACCCCAAGTCGGCGTAGTAATGTCCCATCAAACTGCAATATAAAACAATCAACCTGGGCTCGCAACTCTAAAATAGAAAACATGCAATTAGCAGCACCAGGTCAATGGAATGCAGATTTTTTCGACGATGAGGTGAAAACAAGGGCATTGATGGAAAGGCAAGATTCAGTTAAGCATACAAAAGTCATATCAAGTACTCAGAGTGGTGCTGGTTTGGAACCTTCAAATACTTAATCTATGAGTTTTTACAATATATTAATTTGATTTTTGTCTTTTTATTTTGGCAGATTTAATTTGTTATTCGATTTTCATTAAATCGATTTTCATTCACATGTTTGTTATGTTGCGCCGTTAAACACAATATACAGTCAATATATTGGCAATTTTCTTTACAGTAAATTTATAAAGAATACTGATCATTTTACTGAGGCTTTATCCAAGAGAACATATGTAAGCAAACTATGCGATAGGGACCGTCCCATCTGAGCTGATCTGTCTTGTGAATGTGACTCCCTTCACGCTTCTTTCTCACCATCGCTCCCTCCATCATCTTCTTCATAATCTTGTTCGGAATGAGCATCTTCATTGTCCACTTCTCAGCTATTTCTATCTCTGCCTTTGCGATTCCTCTCTGTCTGTGACTTCTCAACCATTTTCAAAAGTAAGCATAGATTTTGAACCGGCATATACAACTTGACAATCAAAAAACCAAAATCATTTGTGCAATTATCAGGCATACATTGTTACAGCGCAAAAAGCATATATTGTAATTTTAATGCATTTCTGCCCCCAAAAAAGTATGCTTCAATTGCTCAGATTCCAGATCTGCCCCTCCAGATCTTTGAAAAATAGTATTACCTTTATTATTAGTACACAAGTTTAGTAACCTATATAGACCTCGAAGCGGCTCTTTGGGCCGCTCTGCCGCTCTGCAAAAATATAACAAGTATATGGCGCAGAGCGCAATAGGTGACCGCGGAGCTTCACAGCCCACAACTTCCGTAGCAGCATACAATGCTATGCCAATGCTCTTTATTTACATTTTCTTGCATTTGAGATTGATTGCATCATATATTGTTTCATTGAATGCACCATTTCCACCATCTCCGGAACCTTTAGAATTAGGTTATCAGCTGGTTTGGCAAATTTTATCTAACAATTGGGCATAAAATGTTTTCCAAAAATTGCAGAATAATGTGCAAGGCGAAGCAGAAGAGAGCACCGACAAAGGATCGCATGTTTGTGACATAACCACAATGCTTTAAGTTGAATTTGGTATAGCGGCTGACACCTGGAGCCCCCCCCCCCCCAAAGGTTTCACCCCCCCCCCCCCCCCAAAGGGTTTCACCCCCCCCCCCCCCCCCCCCCGATGAGTTTCACCCCTCCCCCAAGAGTTTCACCCCCCCCCCCCAAAGGTTTCCCCCCCCCCCCAAAGGGTATATATTGAAAAAATTTTTATTAGCTCAAAATGCTTCTCTTTACATATCTCGAAATTTAAACTCAAGGAATTTTTTTCTAAACAACTAAATACCTACTTTTTTTACTGAGTCTATACCTAGTTAGTCTATACCGAGTTCGTCATGCTACTAGTTAGTCTATACCGCAATATAGGGCGTAGCCACCTGACTTTTTTAAAGGCTCGCGAGGGACATAGTTAGTCCTTACCGAGTTGAGCACTTTAAAACATCAATGAACTCGGTATAGACTAACTAGTAGGTACTGCCACAGTCATGACCTCGTCGAGGACGAGCATGCGTCTAAGCTTTTGAGTTGGAATCTTGAAAGGTACTCCTGGTAGGGGACAAGCCCCTACTCCTGGTAGGCATGCGCCCGCCATCCGGTATAGACTAACTATGTTTCAAAAAAAGTAGGTATTTAATCATCTACATGAAAATTCCGTGAGTTTAAATTTCGAGAAATGTACAGAAGAGTAGTTTAAGCTATTAAAATTTTTTTCAATATAGTACCCTTTGGGGGGGTGAAACTCTTGGGGGGGGGGTGAAATTCATGGGGGGGTGAAACTTTGGGGGGGGGGGGGTGAAACCTTTGGGGGGGGGCTCCAGGTGTCAGCCGGGATAGCTACTTTGCTACTTAAAATTGCGAATCATTATTTGCCGCTCTTAGCTCTTAACAACCCCTATTACGCATACTTATTTAGAATGTATAAAACTGTTTAGCTTATTCTCCTACTTGTGATTGTCAAAAAGTTTCACATTTGTTCTAAAGCCTTTAATACCAACGCCAACACTCGCCTATGCCAAAAAATGAATGATTACTCAGAGAGCTGACACGGAATAAGAAAATCGGGAACTGGAGGCAGGCCTTGCGCAGACTCCACTCATTCCAGACACCGCTAATGACGATGTACAATTTAAGCAAAACAACTATATGATGGAGAAGACCTGGCTGACCGCAGAATGCATGGAATAATAATTACACATATATATGGTAAAAATACATATGTACATTTATATAGGACAAGTACATGTATATACGCGCAAGTATATGGCGCAAGTATATGCCGCAGTATTTGTATATACCATTTCCAGCATACCCCATTTTTCAGCCCAAGTATAATTTCATGATAAGAGTGTCAAATTTAATTTCATCACCTTAGAGCCCAAGCTAGTTTCATGATAAGATGTATCAAATAAATTTCATTACCTTGATGCCCAAGCTAACTTGATTGCAAGCATTATAAAGAGACCAGCTAAGAGAGAAAAAACACTGAAGCGGAGATTCACAATTTCAGTAATGTCATCGAATTTAAACACCCAAAGGCCAAAAAACAGGCTAACACCCAATACAATGCTTTAAGATGAAGTTGATGATGAGCGGCTTGTACACCACAGCCTGGCAGAAGCCCATGAAGACAATGTAGGAGCAAATGGACACAAGACTCGTAATCTAAGCCCCTATTTACCTATATGGTGCGGTTATTGAGGCCAAAAACCCTTCAAAAGTGCCCCAAGACGAAGTTGATGATGAGCTGCGTGTACACCACAGCCTGGTAGAAGCCCATGAAGACAATGCGTAAGCAAATGGACGCAAGATTCGTAATCTACGCCCCAATTTATCTATATAGTGCGGTTATTGAAGCCAAAAACCCTTTAAAATGCCCCAAGAAGGAGTTGATGACGAGCTGCTTGTACACCACGGCCTGGTAGAAGCCCATGAAGACAATGTGTAAGCAAATGGACGCAAGATTCGTAATCTACGCCCCAATTTACCTATATGGTGCGGTTATTGAAGCCAAACACCCTTTAAAATGCCCCAAGACGAAGTTGATGATGAGCTGCTAGTACACCATGGCCTGGTATAAGCCCATGAAGACCAGATTTGCACTATGGTTGTTTGGTATCAAATCGTATCTATTTTTTGAGCTGCTTTCATATCTAGACTCAAAATTAACTTAAAACATTGCCACTGGGCAGCATATCTTTTTTTAGATTTCTTACAGTGCACCCTATAGGTCAGAAATGGTCAAATTTTTTCCCCAAAATTTCAATATTTTACAGACATCTTTGGTGTAGTGTTTCGCAAGGATTCCGAATCTGTGCTTGTTTTTGCCCTCCGAGCATCCTAGCAAACGCTATTCAAGATTTTAGATTTTTTTTGTAAGGGTCCCCCATTACGTTCAATCGAATTTCCAACCTCAATTTCGGCATAAAGGAGGCCGAAAATCAAAATTCTGGACCCACCATGCCATCCTCCAGGGTCGATATACTATAGTGACATTGATACTGGAGCCCCAGATATTGCCAGTATGCCTCCCAGTCAGAATGTACTGCGGACGGCGGATGGCGGATGGATAACGGACGGACACGTTTTTAAAAAGTTTTTTGACCATAACTTGCCTAATTCTCAACCAAATTTGGCAATTTTTTTTAATTGAAACTCTGTGTCTGCTGCGTCCGTTGAGCCTACTCAGAGCTCTTTAACATGCCCACGGAATATTTGGCAGGCAATCATATTTTCAAAAGCCGTAATAGGGTTGGTCCTTGGCTAAGAGGGGACCATGCTTCCGCTCCGCTCGCACAGCCCCAATAAATCAGAAACCATAAATTACCAATCTTTGATGAACAACAATGACTAAAAATGATACTAGTATAACATGGGGTTCATTTGCACCAAGTGACTGAACCCATGAGGTGAACTGCCGCCCCTTAAAATGTGGCCTAAACAAACTCTCTCCTATGAGTAAAATAATTACAAAAGGTAGCAACCTAAATCCATAATCAAAAATACACACACGTTAGTTTATATAAAACGGCTACCTAGTCAGCTGATGTTTCCTGGAATATGGGGTCTGGGACTGGGGTGAGTATGGGGTCTTTTTTGGGGTGAATACTTAGTACTGCCCCCAGGCCAAGTCCTGGGCGGCAGTTCAAAAATGACATAACTCAAGTTCTACTGAAGCTTTTTACATGATTCAAACGCATAACCCATAACTCAAATTACCCATAACTCAAATTTTGGGCTTTAAAACATTAGGTTTATGGGTCATAACTCGAGAGCAAATTAGTAGTCGAGTGTAGTCCTACATAAAACCTAGTGTAGTCGAGTGTAGTCCTACATAAAACCAAATAATTGGCAGAACATTACTCTGGGAATGTACAATTAGTTTTAAGCTAATTGTATTCATATCAATTATTCTTTGTCTCAACATCCAGTTGCATTATTTGTAATGCACAAAGCATCAAATCAATTTTAAATGACACTGGGCGGTTTTTGTGTAAACAAAATATGTGTTTTTTAGTGTTTATTTTGATAATAATTGCAAAATGAAAGTGGTTACTGGATCCAGCTGCAATTTGGTATTTTGCTCAATTTGGATCTAGAATTATGAATATTTTTTCAGTTTGTTCAGCCAGGAGTCACCTGCAATTGGTATTCTGCTCAATTTGGATCTAGAATTATGAAGTTTTTCAGTTTGTCCAGTCTGGAGTCACCTGCAATATTGTCCATTGTTCTATTAGGATCTACAATTATGAATGTATAATTTGTGTTGACCTAATTAGAATCATAGTAAATATTCCAGGGTTGCTAAATCTAATCTTTAGACATGTATTCATGCAAAAATATCACTGGTCATTTTTTGGCAGCAAGTTCGATTTTCGCCCTATGCTATAACATGGACGAAGTGACCAAAAACGTTTTGTCTTAAAACAAATACACTCAAAAATAATCTTATCATGTCCAATACACACTACTAAAGATATTATATTCTGAATTATCAGCCTTTGTAAAATGATGGTCATTTGAGACCAAAAATTGGTCAAATTTGGCAGCTTGCGAATTCTTTAAATGAAAAACTTGTTTTTATACAATTTTTAGGATTTTTTTACTATTACATATATGTATCTGGAAGTGCTTGTAAGGACGAATTCTCAATGGTTCTTGACAAACTTTTTTCCTGAAAGGTAACCATATTTTAGAAAGATCTGGAGGTGTGGACCCGGAACCTGAGCTGAGCAATTGACATTACTTTGCTGGGTACAAAGGCTTGAAAATTGCAATATATGGTCTTGCGGTGTAGCAACATTATTCTTGATAATTGCATAAAATACTTAGATTTATTGATTCATAATTCATATATGCCGTGTCAAAAGGTGCACTTACTTTTGAAATTGGTTGAGTAACCACAGACTTTTCCTTTTGAGAGACAAAGTTCACCCTCACAACAATAATCTACTTAATATTTGGCTTATGCTACATGTTGTCGCAGAAGTACAGGAACTTAACTCAAGAAAATG
>JASANA010004266.1:0-26273 GCA_030248095.1 Ptycholaimellus sp. GST1_10
TCTTTTCGATGTGTCAGCTGCGCTCCCTACTATGCCATCCTCTTCGTCGCCAATCCCAATTCCTTCCCATATCCGCTGCACTAGTCCTGTTTCGCTCTCTCTCCCTCCAACGCCCCGCCCTCGTCCTCCAGGCCTCGCAGCGAGCGTTTCCCTCCTCTTTTCAACTGTCCAGCCACTCGCCTTCCCGCCCAGCGCCCTATTTTCCTCCGCACTGCCTCCCAGACACCCCTACTCCATGCCCCCACTGTCGCACCCCCGACATGTGTCTGTACTACCTACCTTCTTCTCCCCACAACAAACCCCTCTATAAAAGCCACTGCCCCCAGTTCATCCTCTCAGTCACGGGGAAATCGTCTCGTTTGTTCAGCTTGGAGGAAGCATACGTGTTCGATAAACTCCAGTCTCGGCCGCAGCCGAAGGTCTCTTGCAAAGTATAGGCGCGGGAGGTGGAGGAATCCAATTCTTCCACTACGTGGTGCCCAGAGTGAGGCTCTTGTCGATGCGTGTCCCCCCCCCCCCTCCTCTCCCTTCCCGTCCCCTCTTTTTCATCTCCGCCAACCACAAAGTAGGATGCTGCGTTCTTTTTTTTACAGGATACTTTTTTTTTCCCTCCCCAGGCACCCTGGGGGATGGCTGGGGGTGGCCAACGGCCAGCCTGAAGGGCCCACGAAGCCGGGTAAGGGGAAAAACCACCAAAGGGTTGGGGTGGGAAGGCCAAGCTTGCGGGGGGGGGAAACGCGGGGGGCAGGCGGGACACAAGAACACCTCTTAGGAGGCATCCTGCCGCCAGAAAAGGGGGCCTCTCCAAAAAAAAGGGGCTCCCCCCCTACTCTCAGAGAGCGTGTACTCTGCAGAAGGGGCGCCCGAGAGGGAGGGGGGGGCATGGGACAGGCGGGTGTTACGGACGCCGAGTTCTAGGGCATTTAACTGAGCGCGTGAGACTGGCGTGCTTGGCCCGTGTATAGTTCCTTTTCTAGTGTGTACATTTTGTGTTTGAGTGAACCCTGTAAGCAGTACGCTGCTGCCTTTCTCTATTGAAGAAGCTTTGCGAAGCTGAGTGCCAGACGGCAACGAGAAGAACAACAGGCTTACAGGCGTGAGCTAGAACAGAAGCGCTTGCGTGCAGAGCACCAAGAGCAGCAAAGAGCTCAGAGACAAGCAGCCAGAAGGCGGAGCCTGAGAGAGGAGGAGATTGCTGCTGCAGCATCTCCTGACTCCAGCCTGGAAGCAGACGCCTTTCAGGACCCGGTAGGAGAACCGCACCAGGTGGTGAACCCGGAACCGGTGGAGGACCAGAGAGACGCGGACGCCGCCCAGCAGGTCGACGAAGCCGCCGCCCACGCCCTCCATCAAGCCCAGGCCGCCCTCGCCCGAGACCACCGGGAGCTTGCCGTCCAGCAGCGCCTGGTAGAGCAGCAAACAGCCGCCGCCGAGGAGCGCCGCCAGGAGCTTGTAGAGCGGGAGCGCCACCACCAGCAGCAGCTCGACCTCATCGAGCAGCGCCAGCAGCAGATCCGCCAGGAAGAGGCCGCCCTCAACCTCAGGCTCGCCGAGGAGCAGCGCATCCGGGAGGAGCTCGAGCAGGTCCAGCAACAGCTAGACCGGCAGCACCAGGCCCAGCGCGAGGTCCAGGAGCAGCAGGAAGCAGCCGCTGCAGTAGCCGACGCCGTCGCCGCCGCCGCAGCAGCAGCAGAAGCCGCCCGGGCCCTTGCTGAAGCCGAGGTTCGCGCTCTCTTCCATCAGCTCCCCCTCCAGCTACCCCCGGCCCCCGCCGAGCCTCCGCCCCCTCCGCCTCCGGCTGCTGAAGAGCACCGGGTTCCTCCTCCTCTCCTACAACCCGTTGCAGTGATGGCCGCAGACAACCCCGATGCCGCCGTCTTGCCCAATGGCCAGGGCGGGGCCCTGGTCGCTCCCCCGGTGGCCGCCCCCGTCGCCCGCCTGGACCTCCGCGCCAACTTCCGCTTGCCCAACCTCAAGGTCTACCGCAACCAGGCCGAGCACGGCGAGTTCTCCGACTGGTTCCGTGAGTTCCGTCGCATCTTCCAGGATGCCAACCTGGCCGATGCGGACCGCATGCAGATGCTGGTGGGCTACCTGAACGGAGAGGCCGGCGCCCAGGCCTCCCATCTCCTCGCCGTCCGCGCCGACGAGCGCCAGGAGGACCCCGCCATCGCCGCCTACACCTGGCTCACCCTCGCCGACCGCTCTGGCCGCTGCCCTGGACTCCGCCCCCAGCCATCGAGCTACCGCCGCCGCCTTCCAGGACGACGGTTCAATTGGTTAAGTGCTCTCTTATCATTACTTAAGGCAATTTTTTTTACTTTGGACTTGTGCAAGATTTTACTGTGCCAAAAATAAGGTTAACAACATTTTTTTAACAACAATTTAAGGTACAACAATAATTTAACAATTATTGTTGTACCAATTTAACAATTTCAATAACAACAATTTAAGGTTAACAACATTTTTTGTGTGCTAAGAAAAAATTTCATCCACTTCAGTAGCAAGCAATTGTCAGTTAAATGAGAAAA
Source organism: Ptycholaimellus sp. GST1_10 (assembly GCA_030248095.1). NCBI lineage: Eukaryota > Metazoa > Nematoda > Chromadorea > Chromadorida > Chromadoridae > Ptycholaimellus > Ptycholaimellus sp. GST1_10. The sequence goes on from JASANA010004266.1 coordinate 2,532, forward strand.
AAAATTTCCCCTACTTCAATCGCAAATAAAATACAGATAAGAGATCCTTTTTGGGTTAGGTTAACCCACTATATAATAACTTCATCCACTTCATTTAGGGGCAAAGCCCCTATGCATGGAGTTGAAGATGACGTTTGTGACGAGCTGCTTGTTCACCACGGTCAAAATTTCCCCTACTTCAATCGCAAATAAAATACAGATAAGAGATCCTTTTTGGGTTAGGTTAACCCACTATATAATAACTTCATCCACTTCATTTAGGGGCAAAGCCCCTATGCATGGAGTTGAAGATGACGTTTGTGACGAGCTGCTTGTTCACCACGGTCTGGAAGCCCATGAAAATCAGCTAGAAGCAAATGGGCACCTGTACATATGGTGCTACTTCTGAGACCAAAAATCATTTAGAATGACGCAAGATGAAGTTGATGAAGTTGTTCACCACGACCTGGTGCAAGCCCTTGAAGAACAGTTTGGAGGAAACGGTCACCATCATCGTAATCTACACACAAAATTACCTATATGGTGCTGTGTATAAGCCAAAAACACTTTGCAATGCCTCGAGATAAAGTTGATGATGCCCTGCTTGTTCACCACGCCCTGGTGCAAGCCCAAGGAGACCAGGTAGAAGCTAACGGGTGCCGAAATCGTAATCTACGTCCACAAATACCTATATGATGCTATTTGTAGGACCAAAAACCCTTTAAATGCCTCGAGATGAAGTTGATGATGACCTGCTTGTTCACCATGGCCTGGTGCAAGCCCATGAAGACCAGGTGGAGGCAAACGACCACCATCATCGTAATCTACTTACAAAATTACCTAGATGGTGCTGTGTATAAGCCAAAAACACTTTGCAATGCCTCAAGATGAAGTTGATGATGACCTGCTTGTTCACCACGGCCGGGTGCAAGCCCATGAAGACCAGGTGGAGGCAAATGGGCACCATCAGCGTAATCTTTGTCCAAAACTACCTATATGGTGATATTTTTTGGCAAAAAAGCCTGTAAAAAGCATAAATATAGAGCTGGAAATGAAAGAAATGCAAAAAACCAAAAAAACTGGATTTTAACCCAAAAAGTTGATGTTTCGACCTAAAAAATGCGGAAAATGCCAAAAATAGAGGTGCCTTGACACTTTTTTGAGCTGATTTACCCTAGAACCGTTGAGATCTCCGCCCCAGAAGCAGCCAAAGTGTCTGCAACACTGCGCACGGATGGACGGACGGACGGTGTGCGCCCGGACACCGGACATTTTTTTAAAAAAGTTTTTTTGAAATAACTTTTTTAATATGGCTTGGAAGATGAACATTAAAAAATACCCTCACAAATCGACCAAGGCGCGTCGATTGAGCCTATTTTCAGCGCTCTCCGACGTCTGTGTGACGAGCTACAGCCTGCCAAACTTTGCGAAAGCTGCAATTGGTTGTGTTACTCGATAAGAGGGGCTTGGCGCTACCGCTCCGCTGACGCTCCGCTCGCGCAAGCCCAATATTGTAGCATAGGGCCATCTCAAAATCTCTAGCAAAATTAAGGAGCCATCTCCTCTTTTCTCTCATCAGCAATGGCTGCATATAGCTAAAAGACATATATTTAGTCAAAAAAACTATGCAAAATCCGTCCGCTGTGTTCCGCTTAGCCCAAAAACTGGCAAAACCGGCCATTTTACGCCCCAAAATTGACCCAAAATTATAATGGTTGGTTAGGTTTTTCTTGGTTAGGGGACATCAAAGTAAGGTTGCAAGCATATTCATTTATTTCAGTTTTGAAAAAAAATTTTCTGAAAAAAAATTCCAAATTTTCCTGTGTAAAGTTTGTAAAGTAAAGTTTTCCTGTGTAAGTTCCTGTACATTGGGTAAAATAGAAAAAAATTCCTGAAATTCCCAACAGCACCAACATTTCAAAAATCAGGGTCTTAATTTTGTAGAAAAATTTTTAAATCTAAAAATGTGGAAAAAAACCTCCAAAAATCGCCCTAAATGGCCACTTTGGCGCACTCGCACTCGCACTCAGACGAGGTGTCATTTTTGATACTCTCCCTTTAAGGTCGCACTAATTTATGATTCACGATTAGAAGCTGATTTTAGAAAAGCAAGTGACACCAGTGTTTCGCCTGGGGACGGTGAAATTGCCAGAGGAGCGTCGACTGTCCTTGCCGAATGCAGGAAGCTATGAACTTCGCTTTCACAACACAACCTCGCACTGGCTCTCCATCAGACTTGATATTGCCCTTGTTTCTTGCGATCGAGACGTGCTTACCTAAGCTGACCAACGCCTCATATGCCTTGCCTCATTTATTAAGCTGCACCTGCATGATAATTGTGACATAAATAACCATAGACAGATGTGGCTTATAATCTACAGAAAACCAAAACACCACCGTCAATAATGATCGAAATGGAGCCACTGCCGTCGATATCGACGGTGGAGGTTCCCATGCCGTCAATAACACTGCCACCGCCACAGCCGTCATTATCACTTTCTGATTTTTGCGATCTCTCTCCCGTTGGAATTTTTCAAAAAGATGAATCCTAGCCCAAGATATGACCAAACAAGTATATGGCGCAAAGCGCAATAGGTGACCGCGGAGCACACCACATTCCAGCTTACAATATGAATGCATGGAATTTCGTCACTCCAAAGGGCAAGTCTGTGGTTTCTCACCCATTTTCAAAAGTAAGCACAGATTTGGAATCGTTATATATGACTTGTGAACAAAAAAACTCAAGTCCTCTGTTCAATTCTTAGCCGTTCAGCTGTTACTGATTATTGATGCCATTGCCGTGCATGAAAGTTTGTCACTCAAGAGGGTAAGTCTGTGGTTTCTCAACCATTTTTGAAAGTAAGCACAGATTTGGAATCGTTATATGCAACTTGTGAACAAACAAGGTATTATCGGCTATCGCCAAGATGCGCGGCCTTTATTCCAGTACAAGTAATAACCACTAGCTACGTTACAAAACTTTTCAATTCGCATGGTTGATACGTACCTGCCAAAAATTAGCTGATTTCATTGAAAAACAATGGATTTATGCATGTTCAAATTTTTGAAACATCAAGATTTTGGGTTTTTGTCTATAAATCAAGATAAAATAAATATTTCAATAAATCCTTTTGCCAGCTTTAAGATATTACTTTGATGGATGTACCTGCCAAAAATCAGCTGATTTCATTGAAAAACAATGGATTTATGCATGTTCAAATTTTTGAAACATCAAGATTTTGGGTTTTTGTCTATAAATCAAGATATAATAATTATTTCGAAAATTCCTTTTGCCAGCTTCAAGATATTACTTTGACGGACGTACCTGCCAAAATTCAGCTAATTTCATTGAAAAACCAGTGATTTATGAATTTTCATATTTTGAAACATCAAAAAATTGAGTTTTGGGCAAAAATCGAAAAATTACGTCCATCGCAAAAAATGGCCTGGAGATACCACCCAGGCGGACCTTCATGCAAAAAATTAGCCAATTTCATTGAAAAACCACGGAGTACGGGCCCGGGACAGACATATATATATATATATATATATGCGGACAGACGGACACAAAAATGGGGTAACTGCTTAAGCTGGCCTTGGCCGCCCGCCGCTTCGGGCAGGGCGCCAGAGCTCCTCCGGCCTCCGGGCATGGGTGCTATGGCCCCTACGCTTCGCCTAGCATGCTTCGCATGCTAGGCTACGCTCCGGGGCCTCCGCACCCATGCCCTCCGGCCTCCGGAGCTCTGACTGCCCTGCCCTCCGCGGCAGGCGGCCTTCGGCCGCGCAAAAAACTCAAGTGTTCTGTTCAATTATCAGCCGTTCAGCTGTTACTGATTATTGATGCCATTGTCATGCGTGAAAGTTTGTCACTCAAGAGGGCAAGTCTGTGGTTTCTCAACCATTTTCAAAAGTAAGCACAGATTTGCAATCGTTATATACGACTTGTGAACAAAAAAACTCAAGTGTTCTGTGCACTTCTCAAGATAACAGGTGCTACAGCGCAAAAACGGTATATTGCAATTTTCTGGCCTTTCTACCCAAAAAAGTAATGTTTCAAATGCTCGGAAACCGGGTCTACCCCTCCAGATCTTCCTAAAATAGCATTACCTTTCAGGAAAAAAAAAGTTTGTCCAAATCCGTTGAGAATTCGCCTGTGGACAGCATTTCCAGAAATACATACATATATACCAGGACAAAAGTTTAGTAACCTCTATAGACCGCGGAGCGGCCCTTCGGGCCGCTCCGCGGTCAAAAAGTAAAGTCAGTCAAAAAAATGGGGCAATTTTTGGAAACTGGAGATTACCTACTAATTTAGGCTCCTAGAGCCAAACAAAACAGCTTTGTCCCAGAGTTATGCATATCATTTTGAAGCTTAGGGTTAGGCAAAGCTTATTCTGTCAAAATAAATGTAATGAAACTGACCTGAGGCCAGCTATAAGCCCCAAAGTGCCCAGAATTGATAAAACTGAACATTGTCAAAAATGTGGTTTTTGTCGATTTTCTCAATTTTTTACTATGAAGTGCCCCAAAAAATCTAGAATTTGTAATCTTTTGATACATTTTAGACCTGTAACAGAAGAAGCCCATATAAGCTACAGTCTTGCAATTTCGGTCACCTCAAAAATTGCCCTATGTTATATCATAGGAAGCTTTGGCTATGGTAAATTTGTTCCAGTAAAAAACTTACTGCCCTTTTAAAAATCAATATTAACTTAATTCCTTTTCAGGCTATGGTAAATTTTTTCCAGTAAAAAACTTACTGCTCTTTTAAAAATCAATATTAACCAAATTCCTTTTCTGGAAAAATTGGGACAAAACCAGTAATATTTTTGACTGAAATGTGCCTAAGGATTAGATTAAGCAACCCTGAAAAGAAATTTAGTTAATATTGATTTTTAAAAGAGCAGGAAGTTTTTTACTGGAAAAAATTTACCATAGCCAAAGCTTCCTATATGTTATAACATAGGGCAATTTTTGAGGTGACCGAATTTGCAAGGCTGTAGCTCATATGGGCTTCTTATGTTACAGGTCAAAAGTGTATGAAAAGATTGCAAATTTTATGAAAAATTCAAAAAAGAGGTCAATTAGGGGGCACTTCATAGTAACAAAATTGAGAAAATCGCCAAGATTAAAAGAAAAGAAAAAAACCTCATTTTTGACAATGTTCAGTTTTATCAATTTTGGGCACTTCGGGCTTATTCCTGGCCTCAGGTCAGTTTCAGCACATTTATTTTGACAGAATAACCTTTGCCTAACCCTAAGCTTCAAAATAATATGCATAACTGTGGGACAAAGCTGTTTTGTTTGGCTCTAGGAGCCAAAATTAGTCGGTAATCTCCAGTTTCCAAAAATTGCCCCATTTTTTGACTGACTTTACTTTTTTGGTCATATCTTGGGCTAGGATTTATCTTTTTAAAAAATTCCAACTGGAGAGAGATCGCAAAAACTTGCTCTACAATCCTGTTTTACAGTTGGTCAACCCAAAAATTTCCCCTTCCCCGCCCCTCCCCAGGAACCAAAACTGTAAACTCTCTCAAACAACACATAATATTCTCCCCCCCCACCCCCCCCCCAATCCAGAATTACCAAAGACACAATATTTTTTTATTTTTTTTTTTTCCCCCTCCCCGCCCCTTTCCCTTCTCCCTCCCCCAACCCCCCCCCCCCCCCCCCCCGCCCTACACCCAATTGTCCCAAAGGCGAGGAGACCCAACCCTTCTCTCCTTTCTTTTTTAACCCAAAAAAACAAATCTTCCCCCCCCCCCCCTCACCCCCCCCCCCCCCCTCGCCACCCCCATACCCCCCTCCCCTTTCCTCCCCCCCCCCCCCTCCCCCCCTCCCCCCCCCCCCAAGAGAAAAAAAAGAATAAGAAATATAAAAAGAGAGCAGTGGTGCACCCCACCAGACAAAGGAACCACCAGCTCCCCACCCCCCCCCCCCCCCGGCGGGGACGCACCCCCCCACCCACCCCACACAAGCCCCCCCCCCCCCCCCCCCCCCCCACCCCCCCCCCCCCCCCCCCCCCCCCCCTCACCCCACCACCCCCCCCCCCCCCTCCCCCCCCCCCCCCCCCCCCCCCCCCCCCCCCCCCAACTCCTACCTTTCCCCCCCCCCCCCCCCCCCCCCCCCCCCCCCCCCCAAAACCCTTTCACGTATGATTCTTCGACCGCCGCCCCGGTGGGCGTGGCGGTGGACGGTGGCGCCACCAAGCGGTGGACACTCCCGGCGTACAACAATAAGCACGAAGGGCAGATGTAGTAGATGAAAGGCCAGCCAACGGCTGGCACTGCAGAAGCGCGTTCACAGCGACGGCTGGAAGTCATTGATCACGAAGTTGGCTCACTGAAGCTGTGAAAAACGAGCAGGAGAGGATACGCAAAGTGAATATGTGAAAAAGAGCAAAAGAATATGCTGGACCTGTATGACTAGAAGCACCGGAAGGCTTGTCGGAATGGATAAGGCTAAGACTGTGACTAGTTGGGCTAGGATTTGGAGAGGGGGCTAAACTTGGACCGTTTCCCTACCTCACCTGAATGCTCACTGCAAACTGTACAGAATGCTACAGGCTATAGAACAGTGGCGGGGGCATGAATCAGACGGGCGTTCTTGAGTCGCCGCAGAAGAAGAGAAGTTGAGTAGATGAAGGTGAGGGGCTCCCGGCGAAGAAGCCGGCAGAGCCGAGGCCGGAGGCGCTGAGGCTCCCGGCGAGGGTTTGACGGACGGGGCAGCTCAGAGAGGCTGCTCCCGGCGTTGAAGACGGAGAAGACGGCGCAGTCCACCCTGCCGTAGACGTGCCCGCTTCGAATCCTCCACCTCAGAACAGCTGGGCAGAGACTGGGAAGAGAATGAGGAGGGTGCACCGGATGAGAGGGGTATACTAAGCCCGGAGGCAAAGCATTGACCCAGATGCGCTTGCTGGCGACTGGGGGAAGGAAGATGAAGGCGGAGACGTTGTCCTCGTACACCTCGCCGTAGCCGCCCAGCATCCCGAACATCGCCTCGCTGCAGAAGAGCAGGGCCGGGGGGGGAGAAAAGAAAGTGAATGAAAGCACCGCAGAGGTGGGGTTTACTGCGCCCGGAGGCAACAGCATTGACCCAGAGCTCGCTGTCGGTGCTGATGAGAAAGATGTTGGTGAAGATGAAGACGTCCACGGCCTCGATGCCGCAGGCGTCGCAGGGCAGCCCGCCGCTGCTCACGCCGCCCAGCTGCAGTAGGCCAGGGCAGGGAAGAGGAAAAGAAAGAGAGTAGGGGAACCGCCGAGGGGGGGTTTACTGAGCCCGAAGGCAAAGCATTGACCCAGAAGCGCTTGAGGAAGGCGGAGAAGAAGAGCTTGGAGTCCTAGTCGACCTCGACGTCGACCTCCTCCGCCTCCTCATCCACCTCCAGCTCCTCGGGCTCGTCGGCGGCGTCGCTGGGCCCCCCGTCGGCCGCCTCGGTGGGGAGGAGGTGGGCGACGGAGCGGCGGGAGACGTAGCCGTCCTTGTCGCGGACGTCGGCGTAGCGGATGGCGCCGAGTCGGTCGGGGAAGACGCTGACGATGCGCACCAGCTTCCAGGTGCGCCGGGGGGCGTCCTCGGCCAGGAGGCAGGGGGCCCCCGTGACGTAGTAGGAGGCCGGCTGGATCCCGCGGCGGGCGCAGTCGGTGAGATGGCGGGCGCGGAGGAAGCCGAGGTACTCCGTCTGGAACCGGTGGGCGAAGTCGGAGATGGCCGCCTGGCGGGCCTTGTAGGCCTTGCGCAGGGCCTGGGGCAGCTCCTCGGGGAAGAGCAGCGGTTGCAGTCGACAGCCCGGCTGGAGGACGGAGGCGGGGGTGAGTGCGGCGAAGTCGGCGGGGTCCGCGGTCATGGGGCAGAGGGGGCGGTTGTTGATCGTGGCCTCCACTCTGCAGGCGATGGTGTGGAGCTCGGGGTCGGTGACGGAGCGTTTCCAGAGCGCCGGGCGGAGGCAGGACTTGGCCACCCCCACCAGCCTCTCCACCGCCCCCTGATGCCAGGGCGCCCTTACCGGCGCCAGGCGGAAATGAACCTCATGGGCGGAGGCGAAGGCGGTGACGTCGAGCGGTTCCCCGTCCCCGAAGCGCAGGACGGGCTCCAGGACGCGGGCGGCCTTGACGAAGGCCTTCGCCCGGTCCAGCCAGATGGAGCACTTGGTCAGGCCCCGTCTGGCCCAGAAGCGCTCGAGGGCGAGGCAGGCGGCCTCCCCGCTGTAGTCCTCCAGGACCTCGAAGTGGGAGGCGCGGAAGGCGGCGCAGGTGATGATCATGAGCCAGCGCTTGGCGACGCCGGGCTTGTTGTTGACCTCGAACGGGCCGATCTGGTCCACCAGGACGTTGGAGAAGGGTGTGGCCTCGAAGTCCATCCGCTCCGGCGGCAGCTGGCCCATCGCCTGGATCGGGGGCAGCGTGGCCTTGGCCAGCCTGCAGGGCTGGCACCGTCTCAGGATCCTCGACACCGTCTGTAGGCCTCCTGGAAGCCAGTACTCTCGTCTCAAGAGGCCAAGGGTGACCGAGGCCGGGGCGTGGAGGTTGAAGGAGTGGATGTGCTGGACGATGAGGGAGACCAGCGGGTGGCGGCGGGGGAGGAGAACGGGCGGCTTCCCGTCCTCGGTGGGCTCGCGTAGGCCAAAGCGGGTGCCGACGCGGATGACCCCGTCCTCGATTCGCGCTCCCAGCTGGGCCGCCGTGTTCCTGGTTGCGGCGGAGCCCTTGTCGGTCTCGAGCAGCCGGATCAGGTCCGGATACTCCTCCATCTGCAGGTCCCGCACCAACGGCAGCAGCAGTGCGAACTGCTCTGCCGCTGATGGTTTACCTTTGCGCCCATGGTGAGGGCACAGGAGCCGGTTGGCGTAGGCGGCGGTGCAGAGGAAGCGGCGCAGCGTAGACGCTCGCTCCGGGTGCAGGACCTTGAGGAAGCCCTTCCAGGGCCGGATGTCGGGGGCCGGTGTCGGGCCTGCGACATCGGGGCTGGCAAAGGCAGTGGAGTGCAGGGTCGGAGGGCACGGCGGGCTCGCTCTGGAGCCCCCGGCCTCCGAGCCCCGAGCCGCCTCCGCGTTCCCAGGGCCACTGGAGGGAGGGGCTGGAGGCTGCCGACCTGAGCCAGGGGCCCCAGCTGCCCCCTCCAGGGTCTGCCCTGCCGCCTCTCCTGGGAGGGCGCAGCCCCCAGGAGGCGGGGCTCGATGCATGGGCCACCAGCCCAGAGGCTGAGCCAGGAACTGTGGTCCTCGGGCGTAGAGGGAGGCGCCGAGGATGTCGCTGGTGCCGTGGGCTCGGGTGTTCCAGTCCGCCGGGTTCTCCTTCGTCTTCACCCAGCGGAAGTCGTCGACGATGCGGTAGCCGATGATCTCCTTGATGCGCTTGTCCTCGTAGACGCGCGGAGCCGCCTTGGCCTGCAGCCATCCTAGGACGGCGGCGTTGTCGGTGAATAGGACGGTGGCCTTGAAGCTGACGCCGATGGCCTTGATGAGTCCCGCCGCCGCTCGAACCGCTGCCGCAGCAGCCCAGAGCTCCAGGCGGGGGGTGGTGATGATGGTGCCGCGGCTGGCGCTGGGAACCAGCCGGGCCTTGCCGAAGAGGAGCCGCGACGCCCCCCCTGTCTCCTCGGCCACGTAGATGGCGAATCCGTACGCGTCGTCGCTGGCGTCGGAGAAGATGGCGAGCACGGGGTTCTGGATGTCCTTGAAGACGTTGCGGGTGACGCTGACCTCGGCCGTCTGCTCCAACTCGGACCGCAGAGCCGCCCACCTCGTGGCCACGGCCTCCGGGACCTTGGAATCCCAGGTCTTGCACTTCGCGTGCGCCGCCTGCATCGCCAGGCGGCCCTCTAGGAGGACGGGGCAGGCGAGGCCGAAGGGGTCGAAGACTCGGGCGACCGCCGATGACAGCTGTCTGGCTGTGGGGGAGTCGGGAACGTCCTCGAACTTGGCGGGCGGGAGGGAGATGGCGTCGGTGCCGATGTCCCAGATGAGGCCCAGTGCGTTGTTGACGGGCTCGGGCAGCTTCTGGCTCTCTTCCAGGCTGTCCATGAGGGCGGCGCTGTTGCTGGTGAACTTGCGGAGGACGAAGCGGGCGGAGGCGAAAAGGCTGACGAGGCCGTGGGCAACCCTGATGCCCTCCTCCTCCTCCTCGAAGCTCCAGACCACGTTGTCCGCGTACGTGGCCGCGGGGATGCTCTTGATCTCCTCGTCGGTGAGGCCGTAGCGCTCGGAGCCGGCGAGCACGTCCTCCACCAGTTTGCGCAGGCAGGCTTGAAGCAGCCAGGGCGAGGCGACGCAGCCCATGATGACCCGCGTGTACCTCCAGACTTGATAGTTGTGGTCGTCGAGGGGGCGGGAGCGGTCCTTGGGAAGGACGACGCGGAGAGCGTCCTGGTGTTCGGGGCGGATGTGGAGGGCATAGAAAGCGGCCTTGATGTCCGCGCTGAACGCGAAACGGCACCGGCGGAGGCGGAGCTGGACTGAGATGAGGGCGGTGAGTAAGTTGGGGCCGGCCTCGATCATGTCGTTGAGGCAGCGGGCTGGGCGTCCGCAGGCGGAGCTCGCGTCGACCACCGGGCGCACCTTCTTCCCTCCGGGGGCCTTGAAGTGCGGTAGGTGGTGTATGAGCTGGCCTTTGCAGTGACGGTCGGCGACGGGCACGATGATCCCCTCCGCCGCCTGCTCGTCGAACTCGCGGTAGTACTCGATCCGCTCCTCTGCCGTCAGTCTCTCGTGCGTCTTGGCCGCCCTCGTGAAGGCCTGGCCGAAGTTGCTGGCGATGGCGCCGGCCTCGGGCTTGAACGGGAGCGGCACCAGGAAGGCCCCGTCTGCTCTGCGCTCCACCTGGGCTAGGAGCTCCTCGGTCCGCCGGTCCTCGACGGTGGTCATGAGGTCTGCGTCCTTGGCGAAGCCGACCTCGTCCAGGCTGGTCTGGCGCCGGATCAGCTGCTGGAAGCTCACCGGCTGGGCGCCCGCGAAGCAGGCCATGGAGATGACGGAGCCCCGGCGCAGGGACTCGTCGGTGATGGTGGACTCCTCGTGGGTGACGGCGCCCTTGAGGATGACGCCAAACTCCGAGAAGTGTGCGCTCAGGAGCTCGGTGATGGCCTTGGCTGGGACGGCCGGTCCAATGATCTTGTTGTAGGCGTTGAGGCCGACGAGGAGGTCGACCTCGCTGCTCTCCACCTTGGCCGGGGGAAGGTTGCAGATCTCGTCGTCCGCTACCCCGACGGCCTTGCGAAGGGCGGGGCTGAGTTGGAAGCCCCCCCGGGTGATGGCTGGGCAGATGACCTCGGCTGCGTAGGCCTTGAGGGTGAGGCGCCAGCCGGTCGGGGCCACCAGGTCCAGCAGGACCGGGTGCGCTCTGATGGTCCGGGCCACCGTGGCCCCCGCGTACGCCACCTTGACGGAGACGGGTGGGAAGAGGCGGAGGTGGAGGCGCCGGGCCAGGCCTAGGCTGATCCAGCTGTTGCTGCAGCCGGAGTCCAGCATGGCTTGCGAGTCCTCTTGTGGCCGTCCTCCCTTCTTGGCCAGCTGGGGCCGGAACGTGGCGAGGATGGACTGGGAGTCGCTGGGGACTTCGCCGACGGCGGCGGCGCTGTGGCCGGCGTCCTTGGGGCGGGATTTCTTCTTCTCCCACTTCCCCCCCGTCGACTTCTTGGGCTCTGGGCCGGTTTCGCTGTCGCAGATGGCCGTGTGGTGGCGCTTGCTGCACTTTCTGCAGTTGCGCTTGGACTTGCAGTCGGCCTTGACGTGGCCGGCGATGAGGCAGTTCAGGCAGAGCTTCAGCTCCTTGGTCCTTGCCAGCCGATCCTTGAGGGAGGCGTACTTGGTGCACATCAGCGCCCCGTGGCCGGAGCCGCTGCAGAGGGTACAGGCATGCCGCGTCCCTCCCGTCGGGAGGGCAGCACTACCCGGCCTGGGCTTGGACTGAGCCCCCGACGGGCCCGCGGCGGGTGCCTTTCCCGGAGTTGCTGCGGCTAGGGCGGTGCTGTGCTGCGTCCCCAGCTCCTCGCCGGTGTGCCTGAGCATGTTGACCTCGGCGCGGAGCTCGTCGATCAGGTCCCTGATCCCCGGCACCGGTGACAGGCGCCGGCGGATCCGCTGTCTCTGGATGTCCCTAGCTAGGCCAGGGGGAACCTTGCGGAAGACCACGTGGCTGTGGGCGTTGATCGCCTGCTCGGAGGCGTCGATGGCGACGAGGTTGTCGTAGACGCCGGCCAGGTGGTCGGCCAGCTGCTCCAGGCTGGCGACGTCGCCCTCGAAGGCGGCGCCGGTGTTGCTGAGCTTGGCGAAGAGCTCGGCCTCGATCAGGTCCGGCCGGTCGTAGTTGTCGTCCAGCACGCGCAGGGCGATGAGGAAGGCATCCCGGGCGTTGGGGTCGATCGTCTCGATCTTGGCCCGTGCTTTGCCCTTCAGGGAGCGGAGGAGATGGTAGTACTTGTCGCGCTCGGGCATCGTCCCCTCGACCAACAGTGCCTGAATCCAGTTTCGGTGGCGGGGGTACCTGCTGATCTCGGCGCCGTCGAACTCCTCGCCGGAGTGTTTGACCTTGGGGAGGGCGGTCGGGGCGCGGTTGCGGGAGAGCTGCTGTAGACAGGCCGCGATGGCCTCCATGGCCAGGCCCGTCCGCTCGTCGTTCCCGCCCGGGTCCCCGTGGCCGGGGCGTCCATGCGGGTCCCCAGGGTCGCCCGGGCTGTTCGGTCCGCCGGGTCTTCCGGGTCCGCCCGGGTCGCCCGGTCCGCCCGCTCGCCGGCGGGAGGCCCCGGACTCGTCGCGGCGGTCGCCGTCCCGGGACCCATCCTGGCCCCGTCGGCTGCCGCCTCCACGGCGCTCGTCGCCGCGGTCTCCGTCCCGACGGCTGCCGTCCCGGGACCCGTCGTGGCCCCGGCGGCCGCCGCCTCGCTCGTCGTCGCCGCGTCCGCGGCCACTGTCCCAGGGCCCTTCGTGGCCCCGTCCGCCGCTCTGGTGGCTGTCGCCCCAGGGCCCTTCGTGACCCCGGGCTCCACCCCGGCGGCTCTCGCTGGGGCTTCCGTTGCCCCGTCTGCTGTAGCCCCGGGAGTCGTTCCCGGGGCCTTCGTTGCTCCAGCGGTCGCTGAAGCTGCTCCTACGGCTGGCTCGGCCGGAGGCCTCGTTGCTCCGCCGGCCGCCGTCGTCTCGTCCGTCGCGGGGCCCTTCGTGGCCCCGCCTCTCGTCTCGTCTGTCGCGGGGCCCTTCGTGGCCCCGCCTCTCGTCTCGTCCGTCACGGGGCCCTTCGTGGCCCCGCCTCTCGTCTCGACGGAGGTCCTCCAGGCCTCGGACTCTGCTCCCGCGGCTGAAGGCGCGGTCGACGGGGGACACCACCAGGCTCTCCCGCCGGCTGGAGAGGACGCCGTCAATGATGGAGGGGCGGCTCCGGAAGCTCCCCGGCGGCGGGGGGCTGAGTCGTCCCAGCTCCTCGTTGATCGTCCCGCTCTGGCTTCGCTGCCAGCTCCCCGGCGGCGGCGGGCTGAGGCGGGCCGGTGTGCTGTTCCCCGCGTGCCCCGTCCACCGCCCCGGCGGCGGCCCCGGCGTTGGGCGGCGTCTGGCCAGCTCCCGCTGCTGGTTCTGGATCTGGACGGGCAGCGTCAGGTCCACGGGCTGGATGGGCGATGGCATCTGCCCGTAGCCAGGCGAGGCCGCGAAGCTCACGCGGGAGCACTGCCCCGCCCGTCTGCTCTGGCCCTCCCAGGGATCACCTGCATAGCTCTGACTATCAGTGGTGGAGGGGGCCGGGCTTCCCCGTTCGCTGAAGCGCGCCCAGCTCTCCCGTCTCTCGACGGGGGAGGGCGCCGGATGGTGCTCTGTCCCGTGGCCCGCGGAGCTTGTCCCGCGGCTGTCCCCCGCGCCCTTGCACCTCGTCGACTGGCTGGCCGCGGCGGAGCTGTAGGCGCCGCTGCTGGGCCCCCGGTCGCGGGGGGTGATGGGCCGGAAGGCGCTGGGGTGGCCGCCGGCCTTGTCGACGCCGGAGAGCGGGGTGTAGCGGGGCCCCATGTCCTGGAGCAGGACGTCGGGGCCGCAGTAGCGGAAGGGGCCGCGGAAGGCGGAGAAGGTGGTGATGGGGACCCCCGCGCTGATCGCCTGCGTGTAGAGGGCGGAGGGGAGGAGGCCTGGGAGGTCGAAGACGCAGATGTGGCAGAGGTAGTCGAAGTCGTTCTTGGCCGGGTCGTCGCAGATCCAGCCCAGGATCTGCTCCCAGATCTCGGGGCGGGCGGAGCCGGGCGGGGCGTAGAGGGAGTCGAGGCCGTTGCAGCAGTACTTGCGGCGGCAGCTCCGGCCGATGCAGCGGACGCGGTGGTTGTCGTGGACCCCGTCGTGGGGCTGGCACTCGTCGCAGCACTTGTCGACGCCGTCCTCTGCCTTCGCCAGGTACAGAGACGCCATGCTGCAATCCTTGGAGGGCGAGGAGATGAGAGGAGAAGATGAGGGACCACCAAAAGAGAGCGGGCTTAGCTCCTGCCAGAGGCCCACTCGGCGTTCACGTGAAGTCTGGCCTTGTTGTGGCTAGACGTCCAGGGTGGTCTGATGACGAAAGGAGAGAGGAGGAGAGTTGGGGGCGGGTTGCTGCAGCTCCGCCGTGGACTCCCCACGCTCGACAGTCTCCTAGAAGTTGTGAAAGAGGCAGCAGCAGCTCGAAAGCGCCGCCAGACAGAAGATGATGCAACCGGATGAGAGGGGACCTTTGAGAGAAGGCCCCCTAAAGTGCGCGTTTGCTGCCGCGGGCGTCCCCGACGGCGGCAATGGCGTTGAAGTCCTTGGAGTAGGCCTCGAAGAGGCTGGAGAAGTTGCTGAAGCCGGGCGGCACTCGCTCGGCCTCCTTCAGGTTCGTGCAGGCTCTATCTTTCACGTATGATTCTTCGACCGCCCCCCCGGTGGGCGTGGCGGTGGACGGTGGCGCCACCAAGCGGTGGACACCTGGACTCATGCGTTTAGCCGAGCCAGAACTACGTTTTGACGCTAAAGAAGGCTCACAGGGTGTCGTAAGACCATAGATGTCAGGCGGGGAAGGGCGTCTAGCAAAAAAAAAAAAAAAAAAAAAAAAAAAAAAAAAAAAAACCCAAAAATTTTAAAATATAAAAACACCACCCCCCCCCCCCCCCCCCCCCCCCCCCCCCCCCCCCCCCCCCCCCCCCCCCCCCCCCCCAAACCACCCCCCCCCCCCCCCCCCCCCCCCCCCCCCCCACCACATCCCACCCCCCTTCTTTCACCTAAGGATTCAGATTGATCGTGTTAAAGATCCTGTAGAGGACGGAAATGAAGGTTCAATTGTTTCTCTGTTTTGCAGATTTAGGGCTAGTTGGCTGCCTGGTGAAAGTCTAAATGGGGGTAACAAAAAACCTGGTACAGGGAAAACCTGGTATAGGGAAAGCTTGGTGCAGTTGAATACTTGGTACAGTGGAAAACTTGGTACAGACATAATCAGGTATGGTAATAGCTAAATTTGCAAGCAATCAAATTCTTAACTATTTTGGTGTTATTTTTAATTGTTCTGATATTACGACTTTTACTCTATATTTGATACCTCTATATTTGATTGCACGTGATATATTAGTGGGCTATTACATGATTGCGCATGGATACACTGTAGGGATGTTACACCTACATTTTGTTGGTCTTGTTTCATATTCAGCATAATATTTTTGGACGTGTTCCAGCTGTAACTCTATTTTTGGGACATGAGACCTGCTTGATAGGACTACATTCAAAGGCAGATTTTGGAATGGGCCTCTATCAAATTATGCAAGTATCGAGTTTTCGCTGTATTAAGATTTCCACTTTACCAAGTTTTCCTTGTATCAAGTTTTCGCTGAACCAATTTTTCATGGAACCCAAATAAGAGGCCAAAGGGGAGGGAGGGGAAAAAAGCTCCTGAGTGCGTGAGTGCATCTAACCTGGTAAAATAATGCCCAGTGGTCTGTGAATAAAAAGCTAGAGTTGACCCAAAAGAATCCCGCATATTCCCCAGCCGCTCAGAAGCAATGCAAGAAGACTCGGTGAAGCTAGATGGAGGAGTTTTTAGCAGAGAAAACAATCAGGCTAAAGTGAGTTGCAGTTAGGGCTGGAAGAGAGCGGCTTTCGGGAAGGTCCTTAGCCTCAATAGCAGAGGATGGAGGGAGGGAAGAGGCGGAAAAAAAGGACGTCTAGCATGACAGGCGGGGCGGGTGAAGCAGGCCGTGCTGCAAAAAATCAATGGCGTCAAAATCTCGGCACAGCTGATGAAGCGCTCGTCTCGCCGCCCCGCCTTTTAACCCGCCGACATCCCTCCCTCCCTTCTCTCCTCCGCCTTTCTTTCATTTCCCCATTCTTTCTTCATCAAACTTCACTCCTTTTCTCTCTCCCTCAAGAACTTCCTTTGCTTTTCAAGCTGCTGAAATGAGGCAGGTTGAGAAGGTTGGGTAGAAGAGGGGATAGAAATAGAAGAGAAGTGTTGCTGGGGTCTGGAGAGAGCTAATAAGACAGACAGCGGTGTGTCGGTTGCAGGGGAATGGGGGATAGTGAGAAGGATATAGGAGGGGTGGGGAAGGAGGGAGGAGGTGAAATTAAAAGGCCTCCTCTCTCTTTCCTCATTTTCCCCTTCCACGGCCTAATGCCTCGCCGCCGCCACCGCCTCTAGCCTCCCTCCTGCACCGCTTTGGATTAGTCCACCCTTTCCGCCTACACTTCCCTCACATTCTACTCCACTCTCATCAACTCTACATTTGTTCCCAGCATGAAGCCGGGCTGTTGATGGGAGACGATGGGTGACTAAGAGAGACGGAATGCTACTGAGGGCGGGAGGCGTGAAACTGGAGCTGACCTGCCCAGCTTCGGGATTCGCCTGGCACCCTCCCTCTAGCCCAGCCCCCCCTGCCCAGCCTAGGGCAACCGGAGACGAGCAGCAGTGTAGAGGCCGAGAGCCAGGCTAGGTCATCGGAGCCTCCTCCATTCCCCCCTCCCGCCCCTTCGTTTCCGGCCCTGGCCTTCTCCCTCCTTCACCCGCCTGCTTCCCATCGGGACGCTTATGCACTCGCCCTCTGAGACTCGCACAATCGCGGCGCTAATTGCACTCCCGCGCCCTTCTGCTCTAACCACCCACCCAGCCTCTCTACAGCCCCACCCCTTTGGCGCCCCTAATCAGATAATCAACTTAGGACCGTCCGGGGGAGCTCAAGAAGCCCCGGCCTATTAATGATTCAGGCCTGGCCTGGCTCGCCTCGCCTCCTTCTTGTATTTTCCGCCTACTCCACTGGCACGCGACTGCCTCCACACTGGCCAACTTTCCTTCTTTCTTTCTCACTCCACAGGCTTGAGAGCCTAGAACTAGGCTGAGGGAAGGAGTTGGTGCAGCTCTGTGCTACCTGAGTGCATCAAAGCAGGCTTCCTGAGGATCACAGGCGCCTTGCACAGCCATTCATTCCTAGTGCTCTCTACTTTCACCTCCTAGTGCTCTACTTTCAACTCCTTATCGGCGCCTGTCAGGTGTCCAATCGATGAGGGACTCGCCTGAGTGCGCTGGTCTGGCGGCGATAAGAGGCCCTCCTCCTCACACCCCCTCTCCTCCTACTACTACACCTAATCGCGCTCTTCTGCCAGTGGAGGGCTGGGACAGCTCCTAAGTAGCACTCCCCCCCTACAGCCTAGACGGCGCCATTCATCCCGCCCCACACTTGCACTCATTGCCTCCCATCCAGCCAGAAGCCCTTTGTCTCCTGTCTCTGGCTTGCCAAGTTTGGAAGGCAGTGGGCAATGTATGGAGGTAGTGTGAGAGAAGGTTGGGAGGTGGAGAGGGAGGGGAGTGTCCCTAATTTCCCCGGCCCGTCCTCCTGTCAGGACGCCTTAGCCGGTGAGAGGGAGTGGAAGGAGAGAGGCATTCGAATTCCAGCACGGCCCCGTCCCCAATGCACCAGGCCCCCAACCTCCCTCCATAGACAGCCTGGTGGAAGGGCTGCGGGCCAGCAATTGCTGATGCGCCCGGCTAATGCATGCCTTCTGACAAGCCGCGGCTTTTTAAACCCGGCCCCTCATGCGCCCATCCGACCTTGCTCATCTGCTCTTGCGGCCAGGAGGACTCCCTGCTGAGTTCCTGCAGTTCCTATTGACCTTTCTCAAGCTCCCCTGCACATTGCTGCCTCTCGAGGCTATTGTGCCAAATGCTCCAGGTCATGCTGTGTCTTTGGCCTTCACTCCATTCTCTCTTTCCCATGCGTCATGAGAGCTGGACTGCTGAGGACAGACATAGGAGGGAGGGCGGTATTCTGGGGCGCATGTTGCTAATGGCGCGAGGCGGGGGAGGCTCCTATTCAGCAGGCAAGGGAAGGAGACAGAGAGGCCTGGGGGCCTGTGCTAGCCTTTGATTAGGCCTTGGAGGAGCGTGGACGGAGCCGGAATCCCATTCTGCCGCTTTTGATCTCATTTTTTGGGCCGTCCTCCCCTGCGGGGCTATTGCTAGGCCGTCCTTCTGTCCTGTCCTGTAGGCCTGGGATAGCCAAGCAGTAGGCCATTACCTGGTGGCTGGCTGAGGGGTAGTAAGTGGTGTTGGGGGAGAGAGCTCTTTCCTGGGCTCCACTCAGGGCTCCATCAGGAGGGAGGCCCACTGTCCCTGTCCATTACCGGACTCAGTGGTCCGTGTTGACAGGAGGGCGTGAGGACCTTGTCCCCTTCCTTCCTCCCCCCGTCTTAGCAGCAGTCCCCCCGACCTCTCGCACCTCTCACCTTGAGGCCTCCCTGGCCAGGGGCGGGCGGGAGAATTGTTTTGCACCTCGAGGGAGGCTCCAGTTTCTGCAAAAGCCAACTGGGATGGAGGAAGGAAGGGGAGGTGGAGAGGCGATGTTTAGACGATGGGCGTCTCCGGCTGGTTTATCTTGGCCAGGCAGGCTCCTGCTGCTACAACTAATCCCCTCTCTTTCTGCCCATCCCCGCCCTGCCCTAAGTCCTAAGCCTCCTCCTGCGGCTGGGATGGCCGAGGATGGGGCACTGGCCAGGGGCAGAGGAAAGGGGAGGGAAGAGGAGGCCTTCAGTGGGTCGTCAAGAGCTTGTCGTGTACTACAACCACTCCTCGCCTGGCCCCCTCCCAGTCCGTCGGAGAGGGGGGGGGGTTCCTTGTGTGGTAGCGTAGACTCTCCCTCCCACCTAGGCAAGGCCATTGTTCCCTCCCTCCCTCCCGCCAGCAGGAGTAAGGGGGGAGCGCCCCTTAATGCACTCTGCTTCCCTTCTTCGCTTCGGAGACCTTGTACACACACATACACACCCGTAGCCCAGGACACTCTCTGCATGGGGCCCCAGCGCCACCCCCGCCCAGTGTGCTCTGGGACGTGAGGCGACGACTAATTCTCGCATTTTACAGCCTCTTACATCTTCTTCCGTCCGCTACACCAACTCCGTTTTGCTGGCCTCTCAACTCAACCCGTGTAGCGCGAGCTTTGGTGAGTGATTCAATGGGGGTGTTAGATTTATGGGGTTCGGGGCGAGGGAGGGAGAGGCAGGGGGAGGGAGTAGTTGGTGGATGGAAGGGAGGCGATGACAAGCAGGTGACAGAGTCAATTAGCGCCTCCGCGACCTGCCCTTTATGGCGCCCAGACTCATCCTTCCATCCCCCCTTTTGCCTTCTCTCTCCCCCTTTGGCAGACGTAGGCAGGGACATCCTTTTCACCGCCCCTTTTCTCTACACCCATCCATACTCACCTCATCCATCTTCGTTTTTCCGCCACCCTACACAACGTCTTCATTCACCTACACACCTGGCACCCTCACAATCCACATTCCTTCCCATCTTTTTTCCACATGCATTTCTATCCTCAAACCAATCGATTAGGATTTCGCCGAATCAATACCTTACTACTAGAATGATGGAGAGCAGGGGGCCTTGGGAAGCTGGGAGGAACGGGTTTTCCAGTTATATTATTTGCGCAGGCTTCAAAAGCGGAACCAGAATACAGGTCTTTTTTGATTGTTCAAGCTGAGGGTGAAGAGGATGGGAGTGGATTTGATGCAGGCGTTGAGGAGGTCTGGGAGTGAGTGATCCGGTGAAGAAGGGTGCTGAGAGGAGGCAGTGAGTAGGGGGGATCTGTCCGTCAAGGGGTGGAGGAGGAGGATGGGTGGCTGGAGGGAGGCTAAGGCTGGAGTGAGGCTAAGTGGGGCGGCGGCGCTGTCTTTTGCTCCGCGCGCCCGCCAAAGCCCTCTTCAGGCAGCCATCAGTTCTTCCCCTCACCTCCTTCTCTCTCTCTCTCTGCTAGGCCGCGCCGCCGTCACCCTTCCACCCCCGCCCCATCCCCCTCGCACTCTATCAGACAGGTGGAGTTGTAGAGGGATCCGGGTGAAGCCATGCAGAAGAGGATGGGCGGACTCCTTTGTTTCCTACTCGCCCTCCCCGTCGCCGTGGGCAAGCTCCAGCATGTACTGGAAGCACGTCACTGCGAGCCCATCCGCATTCCCCTCTGCTCCAACATCGGTCCCTATCTCTCCACTACATTTCATTATCACTCCATTTATCATCTGTAGCCATTGGGAAAACGTTGCTTATGCTCCTTGTATTGCGAAGTAATTAATTGGTAAAATGGAGAATGTGAAGTAGAGGAGTGTACCTATGAAAGAAAATGTCAATTGCGATTGCAGGCTACAACATGACATCGATGCCGAACCCGATGAATCATCAGAGTCAGGAGGAGGCTGGGCTGGAGGCACACCAGTTCATCCCCCTGGTGGAGGTGAAGTGCTCTGCTCTGCTCAAGTTCTTCCTCTGCTCCATGTACGTCCCCATCTGCCTACCGGTCAGCCTTTCTCTTCTCCTTCCTCTCTTTCACCCCCTCATCATCAGCCCTCCACCCACAGGACTACGACAAGCCGCTGCCGCCCTGTCGCGAAGTCTGCGAGGAGGCCCGCGACGGCTGCCAGCCCCTAATGGCCAAATACGGCTTCCAGTAATTACATTTTATTCTTCTCTTTCTTCTCTATCAGCTCTAGGGGTACAAGGAGTCTCAGTGCTGGGGTGAAGAGGGGTGTTGATGAAAGCAATTGAAGGTGGCCAGAGCAGCTGGGCTGCGGCTCTCTGCCGCGGCAGGCGGACTCCTCCTCCGCCTCCGGTCCCCTCTGCATGGGACCGCCCAGCAGAGCTCAGCAGCCTCCACAGCCCCCGCCCAACTCCGCCACCCCGCCCCGCGTCAGCCTCACTCATGGGCCAGGACCCTGCGCCTGCTCCTGCAATGCCCCCTTCATACCCACTCAAGGTTGCTCCTTCCTCCTTCCATCCCAGATGAAATGAGGAGGTGCAGGAAGGGGCTGGGGCCAGAGCTCGGGGATCGGGAATGTGTCGGAGTGCGCCTATCCCTGCTACAGTCCGTACCTGGCGGAGGAGGGGAGCCGGCGGGGGATGATGAGCTGGTGGCTGGGGGCCTTCGCGGTGGCGGCGGTGTTGGTGACGAGCGTGACGGTGGCCTCCTTCCTGGTGGACATGGAGCGCTTCAACTACCCGGAGCGGCCCATCTTCTTCATCAGCGCCTGCTACTTCCTCGTAGCCGTAGGCTACCTCATCCGCCTCGCCCAAGGCCACCAGGCCATCGCCTGCGACCAGGACATCGCTCGCATCGGCTCCAATCATCCCGCCTCTTGCGTCATCGTCTTCCTTCTCGTACCGCCCATCAGTCTTTCCAATCCTCTATGTCAACGATGCAGAGGATGGATTTGGCAGACCTATCTGTTTGGGATGGCCTCTTCGGTTTGGTGGGTGGTGCTGTCGTTCACCTGGTTCCTGGCGGCCGGGCTGAAGTGGTCCAACGAGGCCATCGCCACCTACTCTCCCTACTTCCACACCACCGCTTGGTTCGCCTCTCTTCCTCCTCTCCCTACCTCCAACAAGTCCTCCCCCCCTTGAGGCTCATCCCATCGGCGAAGACGATAACGATCCTGGCGCTGAACGGGGTGGAGGGGGACCCGGTGTCCGGCCTCTGCACCGTCGGCGCCACCAACACCGCCAACCTCCGCCTCTTCGTCCTCGGCCCCCTCTGCGCCTACCTCCTCCTCGGCCTCTGCTTCCTATTCGCCGGCCTCATCAGCCTCTGCCGCATCCAGAGTCTTCTCAAGGCTGCTCAGGTACCCATCCTCCCAACCTCCCACACTCCCCCCTTCAATGTCCCAGTTACACTCTACTCTGCAGGGCCCCACGAAGACGGAGAAGCTGACCAAGCTGATGTACAAGATCGGGGCCTTCACCCTGCTCTACTCCATCCCCGCCACCTCCGTCATCATCTGCCTCTTCATCGAGCAGCACTATCGGTGCCCTCCCTTTCTCTCCCTCCTTTACCTCGCTCGCCCCCTCAACCAACCCCTCTTGGGCTACAGGGAGCGGTGGGAACTGTCGGTGAACTGCCCCTGCGCTCCCGCTGCGGGTCTAGGCCGTGAGGTTGGCTTTCACTGCCTCTGCCCTAGGGGGCGTTGTAAGGTGATGAGGGGTTTGCTGTAGGTGTACCAACTGTCGCTGGTGAAGTACAGCATGAGCCTGGTGGTGGGGATCACGACGGGGCTCTGGGTCTGGCATCGGAAGAACCCACCCCCCACCCCTCCCACACACCACCCCAAACCCACCCTCCCCCCCCCCCACCCCACCCCCAAAAAAAACAAGAAAAAAAAAAATAAAAAAAAAAAAAAAAAAACACACCCCCCCCCACAAACCCCAAAATTCCAAAAAAAAATATACAAAAAAACAAAAAAAAAAAAAAAAAAAAAAAAAAAAAAACACCGCATCATCAAGTCTAGACCATGTTGTCGAAGAGGACAAGCTCGCCAATGGTGTACGCCAATTTTAACCGCTTCTGGTATGAGTATTTGAGCAAGCAATTGGAGGTAAGCTAATGTCTGGCTTTAAATGGCTATTGTTAGAAGAGAAAGGAGTAGTGAATGGAAGGAGCAGTGAATGTTTAGTTGACGGGAGGATTAAAGATCGGAGAAGCCATGAGGCGCCAGTGGGAGAGGTTGGGCTGGTTTTTAGGGGGAGCATGAAGCGCACTGGCAACCTGCATCTCCTCCCACCTCATCGGGCGAGAGGCGATCACTCGCATGCCCACTCCCACCGCTCCTTGCTTCTGAGCAACGAGTTCTAAATGGGGGTGGGATGGAAATGAGCGGTGCAATGGGGTTCGTGTAAGTTACATAACATAACGTTCTATTACATAACATAACGTAGTGCACTACATAACATAACTTAGTGCACTACATAACATAACTTAGTAAAATTTGTTGCATACCTGACTCGAGATTGTCTACCACATAACAGTACTTAGTCAAAAAATTCAGTTAAGTTATGTAGAAGACATATTTGAATTTTTTACTCAAAACGATGATTTTGCATGGAATTTTTGCAATTTCTACTCCAAATGTTGCTGTTACATCCTCAAATTGTGTCCTGGCACCAATTTTCCATTCATAATAATAGTATTTTTAATTTAATATGATAGAAAAATATGAAATTTTAGTGCTAAGGGCAGTGGAGGCATATTTGCAGGTCTGTACCCCATGCATTTTGGTTTCCATTGATTTTTGCCTTTTTTCATTTGCAAATTGAATTCTGGTATCAGTTTTGCACTAAAAGTACATTATGTTGTTTAAGCCTATTAAGTTATGTTATGTTCTGCACTATATAGAGTTATGTTATGTGGAGGAAATAACATGTCCCATAAATGAACTGTCCAGCGGGGAGATGTGCAGGCAGCCATAACATAACAAACCAAACCAACTGAGTCCACACTAGTTACTAAGCCTACAACTAAGAATATGTCTAAGCCTAAACTTATTTAAGTTGGGAA